>JAEIIJ010006962.1:0-12683 GCA_018904815.1 Drosophila ogumai
TATTTATTATTATATTTTTATTCATCACTAAGTAATACTTTATTTAAAGTCAACCCCCTTGTATATTCTCAACTACCCCTCTATTCGCTTAGAGCAAAAGACAAAACATTCCGACACGACGTCAAATTGAGTTATATTAATTGACTCATATTCAGGCAAGATGGTTCATTTGCCGAATGGAGCGCTGGGTGGATGGGCTGGCCTATTCCCCCGCCCCTCGCCCCCACAACCAAGGTTACTTACACAGTCACCCCCCACTGACACTGAGACTCAGTTGCAGATTCATAGTAACAGATACAGATTTCGTTCACTCGGAATGGCATATGCAAGATTTTGAGGCAGGCGGCGGATAGAGATTTTCCCGACTGCGATAGAGATTTTCCATGCGGCGGAAATGGGCAAGGCGCAGCAGCATCATCTTTGGACCGGAAATGACAAGTGTAAAAGCTAATCCACAGCCCTAGACCTTCTATTGCACTCGGCAAATGCTCTGCTCGATAAGCCGGGACAAAGCAAAAGTAGAGGGTAGCAATCAGTCGGGCGAACAATGTGAAGGCACTTCCAGAGCAAAGAGCTGTTTTCACGATTTCTAAAAATAAATATTCTCATATGGCCACGAGATTTGACCTCATCGATAAACAGCGAATCGCAACGCAATCGAGGCGGGGAAATGGGGGGAGGAAAAGCCAAGGAAAACTCGCTATAAGCGGTTTTTGCACTCGGGGGAGCTGCAAATAATTTCTTGTTGATTACGTATGGATTTTTCCACAATAATAATTAACAATGGAAAATGTAGAGGAAGTCAAGTTGAAGACTTGATTATTTTTGCAAAAACTTTATTTCTAAAATGTAGTTTTAAGAGTTTTAAGTTTCGAAATCTAATCTAGATTTTTCCTTAGACCTCAGGCACATGACTGAATTTGTGCCTCGTTTTCCCCGCTTTTCCCCTGGTTATGAGTGTGTGTGTGCGTGTGTGTGCGTTTGTATGTGCTTTGCATCTAATTAGAAAAGCAGTAGCCGTAATTGGCAGCTGCAGCATCAGCGAGTTTTTGTTGGCAGTTTTGTTTGGCCAGGATAATGGGGAACATGCCTCGAGGAGCGTTTAAAGTGCTATGAAATAATCATAAAAAATTCAAATGTATTTATTTAACTAAATTAAAACTGCTTTCCGAATTTAAATTAATGTTTGATATTATATTTTCAAGCTTTAATTTTTCCAAAATTGATCATAAACAATTATGGAGCCATTTCCGACCCTATAAATCATATATATTCTTGATCAGCATCAGCAGGCGAATCTTTCTAGACATTTTGCAAAGAAAAAAAATGTACTTATTTTTTCAAAAATTGATAAGGGGTTACATAATTAAAATTCTTAAAATTTGACCAACATTTGAAATTTTTTTAGAGGTTATTTTAAGTATGCATATTTGTTAAACTAGTAAAAAGTAACCTAACACCGCTTTCCGAATTAAAATTAATGCTTTTTTGGCAAAGTTATGATTTTTTTAGAATTTTATTTGACCAAAATAATGTTATCCATATTTTCCAACATTTTTAAGGTGTAAAAACTGTTAAAAGCTGGCAATCATTTTGATTTCTTTAATTTTAAAATTAATATATAAATTTGTAATTAATTATTTTACCAAGAAAAATGTTAAAACTTACAATTATATTGTCAGAAATAAAGCTACCAAGTATTTAGTAAATCAGGCAATTTATAAGTCCGGAAAACGGCCATATGTTGGTGCTCCCGGGTGTCTTTCCCTGAGATTCCCCGTGTTTCCCTCCTAAATGATGACAAACTTGCTTCTGACTTGGCCAATTAGTCGGAAGTTGGAGTAACCGTTTGAGGAGCAGGGAGATAATTAATCGCACACTTCGAGGAAAGTCTGGGGAAAGTCAGGGTGAGCAGCTGGGAAAGTCTCATTTCTCATCCTGCCGGGGGGAAGGCGAAACAGAGCGACAAAGAAGTGTGCAAAATACTTGTCAGCCAGCTGGGAATCTGTCAGATACACGCACTTGCCAGGGCTCGATTTGAATGCAAATTTCATGCAAGGCACTGGGAATAAAAAAGTATCTTTGAGATATAAACAGAAAGTGCAAGTTTTGGGAGTTGTATTTAACAATTTGCTAAGGTTTATTAGGATTCCATTTAAGGCATTTTCTGGTTATGATATATTTGTGGCTGAAAATTTCTTTAAGTGCGTCTTAGACTCCTGCAGCTGACATGACGAGACCGGAGACCGAAAACCGAAGGCTCCATTCCCCCAAGGAGTCCACCCGTAATACCAACGACCTCGGCGTATCTGCCAAGTGAAGTTGAATTTGAATCTGAATCTGATATTCGTCTCCCTCTGGCCTTTGGCCTGTCCTGCTTGGTCCTTTTCCCCAGGACGCGACGCCATCTGCCGCGGGCGGTGCTTATAGTAGTTGTATCAGACGGCCAAGCACCCAGCACGAGCCCAGTTATGCGCCTTATAAATGATTATCGTGTGCACTCGAGTGCCGGCGCCATCAATCAAAGTGGTCCTAGTGCAACAGGACTTGCCTGCTATCCTGGCTAACAAGGAGTCTGGGTAGTGGCGTCTTGCTTTTGCCAGAATCATTCAGATTCACTTTGTATTTGCAGTAAGCTCATTGCCAGCTTTGTTGCCGCGAGTTGTAAGCCTTCCTTTGTACATATGAGAAGCTTGCAGAATAAAATATTTTAAGTAATTTTAATTGCACAATAAAATATTATAAATAATATATAGAGGCAGCATAATCCCCTTAAAGAAAAAACCCGGAAAATTCATAATCAAAGAGCATTTAAGCCCCCGCCCCCGGCACTGCAGTATCGGTTTCTGCGGGTAATTTATGCTAATGAATGGGAGAGCCATTCTCCTCGGCCAGGCAATCAATCCGTCAATCAATCAATCCACTGCAGCCTCTCGAGTGTTTCGAGCTCATTAATGGCCCGTTCCCTGTCTGCACATGGCTCTAGGTTCTTCTTTTTTCCTCAATCAATCTAAAAAATGTTGAATTTCAAATCAATTTAATTGGCATTTTATTGGCCCTGTCCACACACCCCTAGCCGCTTCCAACTGCTGTTCAGGTTTTTCTTGAGGGGAAAAATCGCCTGCGTTGGCACGTTTTTTTTTTAAGCAATTTTTCTTGGCGTGATTTTTGATCAATTTATTTTGCGGCTGGCTGAGCGATAAACTCGCGTCCGAGTACCTCGATTTTCCGCTTTCCGCTGCCAATTTTCCACTGCACCTGGCCGTGTCCCTGCAACCCCATTGTTTTTCCCCCACAGAGTGTCTGTGCTTTCCTTTTCCTTTTCGTTTTTTTTTTTTTTTTTCAATTTGAATCGAAAGCGTGCTGGAGTCAATGCCAAAGAAATGGATAAGAAAAGCCACCGCAGTCAATGTGCCGTGGAAAATTCGATTTTCAGTCGGTGTGTGTGGCACGTAGTTAAAGGAAAAAACACTGGAAAATGCACGTCTGCATACGGAATGCAACTTCTATGCTCCACTTTACAAGTTTGTGTCCCATCTGTGAGGAGGGTTCCCGTTTCAAGAAGTCTAATTGGAAGCCAGTTCTGGGTAACACCGCTACACAAGTTGCCAGGAGCCAGCCGAGCTTCTCAGAAGTTTTGTTTTGATTGGGAAATTATTATTTTTCTTTCAGGGAAAACTGCAGCTTGTTTAATAAATTATGTAGACTTGAGGGCTTTAGAAATATGATTGGAATAAATAAAATCAACATGGGAAATAATAATTTAGATTTCATATTTTAATTTGCCAATTTTAAAAATTTCTAAAATAATTAATTAATTGTTAATTAAAAAAAAATCATAACTCTGCCAAAAAAGTATTGATTCTAAATCGGAAATCGGTGTTATGTTAGTTTTTACTAGTTTAATAAATCTGCATACTTAATTTAAGCTCTAAAAAGTTTTAGATTTTGATCAAATTTTAAGAATTTTAAAGATGTAACCCCTTACCAATTTTTGAAAATATGAGTCGAATTTTCTTTCTTTGCAAAATGTCTAGAAAGACTCGCCTGTTGATGCTGATCAAGAATATATATGATTTATAGGGTTGGGAATGACTCCTTCACTGCCTAACAAAAATAATTCCCTCAAAAAAGCATTAAAAAAGTGTTGAATTTATTTACTATGTATCATAACTCATAAACTGTAAATTAAAATAAATACAAGCAGCAAAGATAAGGCTACAATTTATATAAAACTAGATTTTAGAAGCGAGATAATCTGAGAAATAGATTCAAGATGCCATCTCTCCTCTGATTTAAGGGCCAACGCGATAAATTTCCTTCTGCTTTTTGTCTCCGCTTGTGGAAATTCGAATTTGGAAATTTATGATTTTCATTTTCACTCTCCCCCTGCCCTTGGATAGTTTTCTGATGAGTCAACATCATGGAAAGCGAGCTTCGCGGTTCGCAGGGCCATGACCAGCCATTTGTAATGATAATCGCGTGCGTGAGCTTCCATTTTTCCGATTTTCCCGCGGCAGGTGTGATACGTTGGGTGTGTGTTTTGGCCATTTTATTTTGGGCAATCGAACACTCGGCTAAAAGTCGAACTGGCGGTAATCGAGTGCGAGTGCAACTGCGATGGTAAATGTGAATGCATTTCAGCCAAAGGCACTTCATCAGAGTCATTCGTTTGATTTGATTTTGCGTGGCTGTGATTTTCCAGCAGGGGGAGGAGGATGAGGAGAAGGAGGGGGAGTGGGAGGAGATGCAAGGACCCAGCTTTGTAAAAAGGCAACAAGAGCCGGCAAGTACATACGTGAAGGAAGTCATCGAGTTACCTGCAGGGAGAGAAATAAAATAGGTATAAAATATGACTTTAAGAAGGAAATTATAAAGAAAAATGTTATAGAAATCTTTAAAAAATCTTTAAATATGTTTAAAAGAAATATTTGATTGTTTTTCATGTATTATATAAATTTTAAATATTATTTTTCTTAATTTACAGAGCCTTTTGTGACCTCTTTGACTTGAAATCAGGAAAGAAAATGGTTATAAAAATACTTTAAAAATCCGTAAATATATTTATCACATAACGAATAATATCTTTTAATTTCTATATTATTGTACGCCTAGTTAATACTATATTTACTCAACTTCCAGTGCATCCTGGGACTCATTTTCTTATCCTGCTGGCAATGCAATTACGCAATTTATGAAATTACAACAGCCAAAGTGACTTTAGCAACGAATTCTTCTTCGACTGGCAAAGGAAATTGCTGTGAGGATATCTATGGCAGCCCAGCAGCAGCAAAAATGGAAATCCAAGCTGATGATTGGACCCACCCACACCCACACACACACTCACAGCAAAGAGGATGTGTGCACATTCCGCTGCATATAATAATCAAATTATCAGTTATGGCAACTTGCAGCTTCCTCCACCCGCTCACTAACGATGTGCCGTCGAGATCAAATCACAAATTACATTAAGAGTTTTCAATTTGCCAGGGCGCACACACACACGCTCCGGAAAATGCGGAGAATGCTGAGGGAAATTGTCGCTAATAGAGCGCGAAAACGGAGAGATTTTTCCCCGTTTCCAAGAAAGTAGTAACGAGCTATGAGGAAAATTGCCCCTATGAGATGGTAAGTGCTTTAAATAATGTAATTTAATTTATAAAAATTATTACGAAAATCGAAAAAAAATCTAAAAGCTCAAAGGATACTTCTTAGTTGACAGAAATCAATTTTAGAACAATGTTTTCCTCTCACAAAACGCACTCAACCGTTAACTAAGCGATTGTTATGCCAAGATGCACTTTTGGCATTGGCTACCTTGTTGCCAACACCTGTGTTAGCCATAAAATGCAGCTGCCAGCCGGATACAATGTAGCCCAGGAACTGCATTTCAGAGATACAACTGTAGATACAAGATACACTTAGCACCTACTCAGAATCAGTCCAAGACAGCTCGAAGGACACGCGCGTCTCGGCGTGCTCCTTGTTTTGCACCCACAAAAAGCCTTTCGTCATAATCATAAAAAACTGCTTAGCACTTTATTTTGCGGATCTGCCAGAGAGACTGAGAGGAGGGGGAGGAGGGACACGGAGGCGGGTGTCAGGGGCTTTTATCGCCACTTGTCCGTGGGGTAAATGGTACGATTTCAGGGGAATAGTGAACTAGGCGTTGGCTGGGAGACACATATGTATCTATAATACGGATGCCATATCTCTCAGTTCGAGTATAACATATTGAGGATGGTGGTTAGTTAATATACAAGACAGGTGAAAGGTAGTTTGGGGTGTCTTTAGGAGCATTTAGAGGGGTTTATTGTTTTCATATTGTTTTTTATTTGTTAAAAAATGTTCAAGAATTCCCTTGAGTATTTTGTTTATAGATAGAAAGCTTAGAAATTGTACAAGATATACTTTGCCGGGTAGAGGAGTTTTTTTATGGGAATTTATAAATGTATAAACTGCAGTTGTATATTTAAATGTTTTAAATTAAAAGCTATAAATTCAAGGTAATATTTTATTTGTTTCCTTAAAGAAAATATCTTCTTAAAAACAATAAAATATATAGTTATATTTTTATATTCCAGCTAAGTATCTTGCAAATACCCACAAGATAACAAACTCCCCCTGCAACTCAGTGTCCATTGTCTAACATACTTAATATAGTATTGCCTTCGTTAGTTTATTATTTTATAAATTTGAATCAAAAGGATCCCCCTTAAACAATTAAAAAAAAAAAAAATAAAGCTCACCTTTAAATTTAATTAAAATTAAAGCAAAAATTACCCAACGATTGGCCCCTTAAAGCATATGCAGCCTTCGGTTTGCTGATGATGACACTTGAGTCCTTCTGTTCTTTTGGATTTTTTTGCGTCCGTCCCGACGGGTTCTTTATTTTTTATTGCCGGCTCAGACGACTGACTGTCCGTGTGTCCGAGGGAGTGCGTGTGTCTGCGATACTTTGATTGCGGCAAAACGGGGCCGTTAAATCAAAACAGCGATTCCCGCACGCGCTCTCTGGCCTATTACCATGATAAATGGCCCAAGGACAACAGGATACAGGACACAGGCTGGGGGTGGGGGAGGGACCATCAGAAGGCTGCTCCTGTCTGCTTTTGATTGGCAGTTCGGCATAATTGTATGTTAATAGCCGCAGCGAGGCGATGACCAAGTGGCTCAACAGCTGGCCAACTGATGAATTTATTTCCAATGTTTCCAGGCACTGAAAGAAAATATAATAAATATTATTTTGAGAAATATATTTAAGTAAACAAATAATAATACAATTTTTTGATATTTTTTTAGGCTAATAATGTTTAAATGTACAGGCTTGACTTTAATTTGATGACATTTTTCTGATTTTTCTGATTTTTCTGATTTTTCTGACAGTGCTTACACCCACCCACACTTGGCCGATGCTGTTGTCATACGCGCTTATGAGCTTGACCTTGACATTGGCAGTGGAAACGCTGATAAACTAAGCCCTAATCCACTGGCATTATGTACATTCGGCACTTTGCCAGCAGACAACCGAGAAGAGGGAATAAAATAAAGCCAGCCAAGGCGACTGGCGACTGCCCAGCTGTGTGTCTTTCATAAAAGCCCCCGTCCGAGAGCTGCAGACAAAACCAAAACAATGCCCAAAATAAAAGAAAATCCATCGAGATGAGAAAGCAGAAATCTGAGGGGAAAAAAAAGGAAAGTACCGAAGCTGGCGAAATAAAATCAATTTTCATTGTAATTGGCAACTTAAAGGCTTAAGCCAGGGCTATTTCTATTATTGAGCCGGCCCGCCAGATTCCGCTGGGCTTTGCCCGGCTTAAAGTCCAATGAAAATTCGGAGACAATGAAGGTATGTCTATGTCTGGGCCAACTGCAGTTGGAGTTTCAATCAGGTGAGTAAATAGTATCGTTGAAATTATTCTTAAATTTATCTTTAAATTTATCCCTAAATTGTTACCCTTTTTCTGGCAAATAGTTTATATATTTAGTTGCCTTAAAATGTCCTTAAAACATCCCTAAGTTTATCTTTAAAGTTTTCTTAAAATGTATCCTTAAATTGATCCCCTTTTCTGGCTTTATTTTTTAATGGCAAGAGTAGCTTTCAGCGTGACTTTGCTTTTTATTCATGACGTTCGAAGGGATGCACTTTACCTGCACTTCGCTTCACTTTCGGGCTTAGACAACTTGGCTTCGCGTCTGTCTTGCCATTAATTTATGGTCCTGGCCGGAGCTCTTCCCCCAACGCATTATCCACGCTTATTGTCGTATATCAAATTTAATGGTCCTGCTCGCCGACGACTTCCTGAGCGGCTTTAATGGCGTTCGCATGTCCTAAATGGGTTTTAAAGGGTCACGACTGGCACACGGCCAGTCCCAAGTCCCCCCAGTTTTCCAGTTTCGGTTTTTGGTGGCTGAGAGAGATGGTCGTTGCCATTTTGTGTTGACAAACGCAGGCGACAGCGCCCATATGTTGGAGTTCAGCTAAAATATTCGGGGTGTCCCCGGCGTCACCTGTTCATCAATCAACATTTAAATTGAGCCACGACAACCGACTCTACCCAGCAGCTTTCCTTGGATATTAGCTAGAGTTCATTGGAGTGGAGCTGAGAGAGTGTGTGTGTGTGAAAAAGATACCCTTTTCTAGACTTACAGGGTATTAGAAGTTCCGTTAGAAGCTAGTGAAGCTGTGAAGGAGTCATTTCTGAACTTGAAAATATATTCTTGATCAGAATTATTGTCCTTCATGTTTTAAGCTTATTTAAATGCAATTAAATTTTTATGTATATGCCTGCAATTAGTTCGCTTGGAAACACATGTAATTTATACAAACAAAACATTGCGTTGCTGCTGCAACTATTTCTTACTTTCCAGTTTGTTTTCTTGTTTTTAATATAAACAAAACAAAAGAACACAGGAAAATAACTTGGCAAGTTGAGTTTCAAGCAGAGCAGAGGGTTTTTTAATTATTTCTAAGGAGCCTAATTGGATGCCTTTGTGATTAGTATAATTATTTTAATTAATTTGGTTAGATTAGGCATGTTAAAGAGCTAAACACCCAAGCAATATAATTTTAAATTCAGAAATTAAATTTAAATTATAAAATTTGCTTTACAGATGAAGTTTTTATAAAGTTCTGATATTTTTAAATATTTTTCATCAAACAAAAAATCAGATTTTATGCAGAAAGTTATAGTAAAGCCTCGAACTTCCTTCGTTTTAACAATTAAAATATTTCTTTTAAATAAAACTTTTCAGAGAATTTTTTAAACACTTTTAAACACTTTGAAACACATTTATTTGCTTTCTTTTTATTAACAAAACAAACTGTTTCTCGATACAGAAACTCTCTTTATATCTTTCATCAAAATATTTCCCCTAAATAAATCGTATTTTTAACAGCTTGCCATTGTTTGCCTCGAGTTCATTGGCTCACCTTTCCAATTTTTAAAGTTATTCCTCGGCAGAGGCAGCCTTTCAACTGTCACTTGCCAGGGGGGAGAAGTGGGTGGTGAGGGTGGAGAATACAAAATGAAGTTGTCGCGTGTCGCGTTCGCTGATGATGACATGTCGTCGACGAAAGCGACAAAGAAAATGAAAAGCGAGGAACGCGCCGCGGCGCTGATTCAAAAATATTTTCTGTCCCCCCGAAAATCGAGCAATTTTCTTGCTAGATTGAAAACGCTGAAAATACCGAAATGTCCTGGCAATGCGTCGTCCTCTCCTGCCTCTCCCCCCTCTCACACATCAAATTATGCTAATCAGGTGACGACTGAGTCTAAGGCGCGTAATCGATTGCTTTTCAGTTTGCTGGCAAAATGAATTTAATTCACACACACACACACACACACACACACACACACACTCAGGGACACAAGGACACCCAGCCAGAAGGATTTACAAGGACACGAAACGGCGACGCGTCGCGTCTAAAACAATTTGCTGCAGCGCATAAAAGTATGCCATGAAAAAGTAAGCGCCACAAAAGACACGAGGCAATCCCTGTAAACATCATATGCGATGCGATTCGATTCGATTCGATTCAATGCGGATATAAAGCTTAAAATGTGGATTCGAGAGCTCCCTACCCTTGGATTCACCAGAAAACCAAATCCCTACAATGATGGACCCCGAATAAAAACTAAGTTTTGTTGACTTTATTACTGAGTAATAATTTCTGCTGCAGTTGTTGACTTTAAGCTAAAGATCCTTGCTCAAGCTTCTCGCCGGAAGTTCAACGAAAAGGGCACTTCTTTAGAGCATTGCCAAGTCATGTGCAAAGTTTCCATGTCGCCGATGGAGGCAAACATCCTGCAGCAGCAGCAGCAGCAGCAGCATGTCCTTGCCAATCGTATTTTTACTTTTATTTCGAAATGTCGCAGAGCAGGGGGCAGGCAGAGCCCCGTCGATGATGTGCAAATGCCATGTACACAAATTCACATAAACAAAGCGTGTAATAAAAGTAAAATTTGTCAAGAGAATTGACTGCATTTTTATGTCGAACAACAACAGCCGTGGAGTGGAGTGCAGTGGAGTGGGTGGTGATGGGAGTGACACAGGGACGTGCGGAACAAGGGGGATTTTTAATTAATATTAAAATTTAAAATTATTGAATTTCAAGTACTTTTAGCTTATTTGCATTTTATTTTATTTATGTTACATTACTTTTTTTTAATATTTTTTAAATAGTACATTTATTTTCCGCTTCACCCCCTTAAACCCCAATTTACCACGCCCCTGCCTCTGCCATCAATTTATGCGAGGCCAGCCGCAGATAAAGCATGAAAATGTCATTGCAATGCATCACAGCCCCGTGGCTGGGGGTTAGTGGTGGGGGCGGCTGGCTCACAGCGAGAGAGAGGTTCATCATCTGGTGGCAAAGGGGAGGAGGGACACCGCCTAACCCCTCCCCCCACACACACACATGGACAACTGGGCCATCTAAATTGACAGTGTCATCAGTTTTGAAGTGTTGCCACTGCTCCGGGGACGAAGCGGATGAACTTGCTGGGGTGGGTTTTTCCAGTGTACTGTTCGAGTGAGTGCGTGTGTGTGCGTTACGGTCATGTTTCAAAATTGCTGGCAATTTGTACACACACAGTTTTGGGCCAACGGATACCGGGGACAACTTGAGCTGAATGAAGATGAGCCGCCCTCGAAATGGAAGAGGGAGCTGATGGGGAAGTGGGAGTTGAAGGGGGCGTGGCAGCAGCAGGGGGTATTCCGTAATCCAGAGGTAAGACATAAGTCAACGAAACCTAATGGCCAGCACTCACATATCTAAGCTTGTCGAGGCATTAATTTTAAGTGAAAATATAAATAAAATACAGAAAAGCCAGGTGCCAACAAATAGCAACTTTATTGAAGCTTTTGAAGTTAACTTTTCTTGGGAAAAATAAAGAAAAATACTATAAGTAATATTTTGAATATTTAAACTATTAAAATTCTTGTTTAATAATATTATTTACATTAAAAAATTCTAGATTCTAGGGATTTTAAACGATTAATTAATTACTTACCATTAAAACGTTATAATGATGCACCTTAATTCTCCCCTTAACAAGTTTTAAGTACCTTTATCTTCTTTTTAAAATTCCCAAAAAATATGTCTTATCTCTCAAACATCGCCAAGTACTTGTTTCATTAAAGTTTGCCACAATTGCAGGTACATTTTTAATATGGCAGCACTTAAAGTCCAGGTCCACTTGATTGGACTGCCAACTCTCATTCCGCAGAGACTGCGCGAGCCTGCGGCGGGGACAGGGCAAAAATGAAATCTAAACATTTAGCTGCCTCCGCAGGCCCACTTTCGTTCCCACCCCTCTCCACCGCAGTTTCCCAGGGTTTTCCAGGTAATTACTTAATGTAAATGAAAGCCCCGAGACACGGGACACGAGAGACAGGGGCCCAATGCTCTTGGACTACAAATTGCATTCATTTGGCCGCCGCGCCGCCAACTGACAAAGTTGTCTTTTCCATTTTTTTGCAGAGGCGGAGAGAAGAAGGAAAATGTTGGTGGGGGTGAAAGCCAAGGGGAAGTTTGTTGACATACTTTAGTCTCGGCAATGAATGGCAATAATCGTAGGTTAAACCCGGCGGCAGAGCACTTAGAACGTTGAGTAATGATGCGGCCACAAAAATCACGCACTCCCCATATTGCAAAAACAAAGGATGGGGATGGAAGATGGGGGAGGGGCGGGCTCTAAGGATCCGGGTTCCTTAAGTACACATATACGGACGGACTCAGGACATGTTCCGGAGCCATGTGTGTGTGTGTGTGTGTGACACGTCAGCGGCAGAGTCTCGTGCTCCATTTGCAGGCATTTATATGTGTCAGCGTGTCAGGGCCGTCATCAATCACATTTTGAGTTATTTGTCAGTCGAATAAGGACACTGAGAGAAATTAAATAAATATGCATTTAAATGTGTTAAGTATTACATGTATTTATAGCTAAAAGTAGCTGTAATATTCTGCAATATAAAGCTCAGTTTTTGGGTTGTGACTCGAGGAGAAAAATTAGATTTATAATATTTGTAAATATATAGCCATGTATATCACATGGAAAATGTTGATAAGTCTGGTTTATTAATGTTTAGATTATATAAAAATATAGCATTTAGCTTTCAAATATTTTTCTTTATATTTTATTGAATTAATTTTAAAACTGCAGCCTTGATAAAGGAAT
>JAEIIJ010006966.1:0-14586 GCA_018904815.1 Drosophila ogumai
TTGATTAATTTTTATAATTTTTTAGAAAAACAAATTTCACTGAAAATCTATTTATGTCCAGCTCTAATATTTAGCTATATTGTTTTACTTTACATTGTATTACCTGGGCACCCCGGTTTCCACTGATAAGTGTGCGCCTACCTACAAAAACTTTGGATTTACTAGGCCAAAACCTTGATCCTTCAAAAGGATTTTGTGTGGTTAAAAAATACTCTATAAAAGAATACTCTGTAAAAAAAAATATTCTATAAGAAAACAACAATCTGTAGTGGTCAGAAGTTAGTAGCACCAACTACCCGATCTCTTGGCCACTACAATTATATGTAATTACAAAACAGCATACCGACCAAGCCATAATCCCCATGCCAAGATGCACAGTGATGCAGTAAACCAGTTACGGATCGATCAGTGCTTAAGTCACGCTGCTGTAAGTACCTCCCCCCAGAGCTACAGTTTACCCACCGGCTATCGGCTTTGGTCGCTTACCTTCTGAGTCAGCATCTGGCAGGCAATGACGCCCAAGGCCCACCAGTCCACTGCATGGCCATAAGGTTCGCCGCATAGAATCTCCGGGGCTGAAACGAGACGAGAGCGGAGAGAGAACGTTTTACCCACCCGCAAAAACAATAATAAAAGTGAAGAAAAAGCGGGGAAAATCGGGAACACAAAAAAATGGTTAACTTCGGCAGGCCGAGTATTAAATATTATGGAAAATAAAGCTAGAAATATAATACCGCCAAGTGTGGATCGAGCTAAAATCTCTTTACAGATGAACGGATCCCGATTATACGCTTGAAAGGCCAATTACGTTTCGACTTTGAAAGTGCGCTTCAAAGGATTTATTCGGCTTAATTCGATTTTACAATATTAGTTAGGTTTTAAAGTACATTAATTGATTACTTTTATAGCTTGGACATATAAGAAAACATTGATTTACATACATATAGATACACGTCTATGTAATGTGCATCTCTATGGATACATAGAGTTGCTACTATTATTTAATCACTACAAGTACAATCACAATCTTTTATACATACATCGTCATCATCATCATCATCATCATCATCGGCACCATCATCATCATCCAGCCTTTTGTATTATATATATTTTTTATTTCATTTTTTTCAGCGCTATTTACACTGTGGCGATTAAGAGTGAGTGTTAAAGTCAACACTTAGATTGGTAAATTTATGTAACGCCTGCTGCTGGTTCGGGTTGTGGAGCAAGGGAAACAGATCGTTAAAGCAATATTTGGTGGGAGGTTATAGGCCGCATTTCAACTAAGGATATGGTGGTATCAAGAATCCATCTCCCTTTACACAACGTTAGCTGCTACATCTCTCTCTCTCTCTCTCACACACTCTCTCTCTCTCTCTCTCTTTCTCTTGAAACTAAATCAATAACTAATAAACACGTTTGGCGCGGACACACAATAAATATTTGACTATCTCGTACTTTATCTTATCACCATTGCAAATGGCTCTCGCCCGATACACTAAAAAAACACTAGGGGCAAATGGAGCAGCAACTATTTGGAAACTAAACATGAAATCGAAAACGAAAACGAAAACAAATACAAAGACGAAACTAATAATAAATAAACTTGCAAACAACTAACTTTCCATATGTGACCCGATGATGGTGCCCTCCCCTGGCCAGCCCGTCACATTGCGAGCGTCTCCTTGATGATCTTCTTCATGGCATTGCCCATGGAGGGTGCCGCCGAGCCCGAGGTGGAGTAGTCGAACTTGAAAAGGTACGGTTGGACATCGGGAAAGGATGTGTCGAAGATCAGATCCAGCTCGCTCTGGCTGGGCGTCTTGGGCACATAGTCGTGCCGGTTCATCAGCTCGGTGATGTATATCACCTTTTCGGTTAGCAAATCGGAGACATTTTCGCGGCACAGCTGACGCTCGTCCTCGTTCTCGTGCTTAATCAGATCCAGATGCACTGTCCACACCTCCCAGGGGATTGACTCTTGCGGGAAGGGCCAGCGGTTCTTTTTCTTCTGGAAGAACTCAAGGCTTATCTGGCCAGAGCCGCAGCTTTCGTTGGAGCGCAGCTTCTCGCTGAACGAATTAATGGCTCGCTTTACGCGATGCGTAAGGCTGTCCGAGGTGCAGCAGACGTAGGTGAAGTCAATGAAATTGCAGTCGACGTCCGTATAGCCAACGGTTCCAATCGAGTACTGGGCATCGCCCGTGTACATGTACTTGCCCAGGCAGCGGTGAAAGAGAACGGTGTGAAAGATTGTGGCCACCGCCTCGTCCACCTGGCGACCCTCCATGGTCAGATCAAACACTTGCGAGCGAGCATTCATGGCTATCCGGCTGCTATGTACAGTGTTACCTCGATAGGATTGTGTTTGTGTTGTTCCCTTGCTTCCTCTATCAACTTTTCTGCCTGCTCTGCCCTAGTCTGCTGGGAGTTTCGCTCACTATAGTTAACTTTAGTTGAATAGCTTTCAACTTTTCAAAACGATTTACATAGGATAGACTTAGCCTAGGCGATAGGTAACCTATATTTAACAGGAGTTTATATTCTCTATTTGTCTATACTGCTTCTGTTCCCCTTTGCTTCTAAGTTGCTTGTTTTGTTTGGGCTTTCTTTGCGGAAATACCTTTGAACGATTTGGATTGCGATGGATCGGCGCCTCTTAACAACTAATTTCTATTAATTAAGTGTCTGTTGTATTTAAGTTGATTTAAATCGTACCCATGTATTTGAAAGTGCCACACATGGTGCGCGTGTTGGCCCCCAGTTTGAGCCACTTGCTAAGGCCGAAGTCGGTCAGCTTGACGTGGAATTGATGCGTTAGCAGAATGTTCTCCGGCTTGGCATCCCGATATATAATGCCAGCGTTGTGCAGGAAGTCTAATTAAAAGCAAAACATTAAAGATAAGCTCTTCAGAGACTGCGATTCCAACTCACCCAGAGCAAGAGCTATCTCACCGATGTACAAGCGCCCCAGGTCAATGGAAAAGTGTCCTATCTTGGAGAACAATTCGCCATTCGGTACATACTCGGAAACTGCGGAGGGGGGTGTAAATATAAAGTAGAATTTTATGTATCTCAGAGTTCCCTGTCTACATACGGATGTGTAGATTGTGTCTGTTCTGCCACAGATCGATCTGCTTCACAATAAACGGATGGTGACCGCACACCTTCTGGATGTCCGCCTCGTCCTTAATCTGTCGCACGCTGTTGTCCTCGATGAGCTGGAATGTAAAATAATGCGTTATTATAGACTACTTAATGGGTGTAAAGAGGTTAAGGCCAACCTTTGATTTCTTTAGCACTTTGAGAGCGTAGCAGGCGCTGCTGTCGGTCTTGTCGCACACCTTAAAGACCACACCGAAGGCTCCCTTGGCCACCAGATGCTCCAGGCGAAACTGCTCGTTGCGACTGGACTCCTTAAAGTGAGAGTTAAAGATGGAGTTGGTCAGAGGTCGATGCCACTGCGTCTTGCTGCGCCGAGAGCCATGTAGCGATGTCAAGCTGTGGGAGGAGGGGAAGAGCACATTTAGTAAATCACTGTTATGGTGACGGTTGGGAGCTGTCTGTCTACCTCTTGCGCGTGGCTTTGTTCCGGTGGCGGAAAGAGTTGCGGGCCGCGGAGAAGCTCCAGGTGAGTCGTCCGCCGCCAAGACTGCCAAGACTCCACGTGGAGAGCTGCTGTAAATAGAATTTTGTAGCAATTAAAGCTGGCTGTTGCTGCTCTACGGGGAATAGAAGCCAACTAAGAGGCCGGATTACGGATTTACGGCAGACCTGAGTCGTTTTCAACTGTTACCTGGCGGTAATTCCGCGAATCAATACACAGAAACGCGTATTAGGTATACGGATCTCTGCTGAAGCGTGGAGAGCGTGTGCTGTGTACTATGTGCGATGTATAATCTGCGTTCTGCGTTCTGAGCTGAGCGGCGACACGTGCGATTTTGTCATGGAATATTGGCAAACAAACAAGTCGCGCCGCGAGCACTGTTCGTTCGCACGAAACAACAGCTGAGATCGCAAAAGAGAGCGAGAGAACGAATGGCAGTCAGGCCACAGGCAGTACAGTGGTGTCCGCTTTAACGTTGCAGGTACTGTTTGGGCTACTTTTAGTTCTTTTGCGCTGTTTAGCTTTAGTTTTTTTGTCAACTTTAATCTCAATATTAAAGTATAATTATATAATTTAGTTTAATTAGTCATAGAATAAAAATCAATCAATAAATACCTAGGCCTTGCTAATATTCCGGCCCGACACTGTGCCGAGTGTTTCTTTGCGTGAGGGTCACTCGAATGTTCGCACACTCACACGCATACACACACACATACTGGCACGCATACACGCGCGAGCCACATGTCAGCACTTTTTTTGGAATGAAATCACAACGCGGGAGGCGAACTATGGTGATCCCCAGCTGCGGTGGGCCAAGGAGTTGGAGGTGGACACACGCCGCCGCCGCCAGAATTTGCGCAGCGCAGCGGGAAAAGCGAGCAGTGAACGGTAAACCGAACGCCAGCCGCTCAATTGGCATGGCAATGAAAAATGTGCGGCGTACGGCAAACGCAAATGCGGAAGCATTAGAATAGTGCGGAAACTGGGAGCAATGTGGAGGAGCAATAAGGGTTCATGGCCGTTTAGGCGGCGTGCAGAAGAATCACCAGCCGGGGCGGTGATCAGCTCGGCGTACATCAAACGGAGCAGCCCGCGTCGTAATTCAGCTGGCTTCGTTCGACGGGGAAAATGCGAAACCCAATGACGCAGTACTTATTTGCACGGGCGTTGGAAAACGGGCCAAGCTATTAGGGGCGAAGGGAATGGGGCAATGGAATGGATCGCTTTGGAGGGTTATGGCCAACAGTACCAACATTCCGTATTCCGTTATCAGTCTGTCCTACTTTCCGGGGCTACTTGTCTCGCTCTAACTCATTCTTACCTGCTGCTGCTGCTGTTGGTGCGACTGCTGCTGCTGCGCCTCTGCTGCTGCCGGCTGCGAATCCGCTTCTGCTGGGGCAGCTGGTGGGGATTGGGTATGGATCTGCGCCTGGGATCTCCTGCTGCTGCCTCCGCAGCCAAAGGTTATCGATGACGTCGCCTGCTGTCTCTGTTGCTCTTCTGGCTGTTGCTGTTGCTGCTGATCCAGCGGCTCGCTCAGTTCCGCTGCTTCTTGAGTGCCTTGCGGTGTCCTTCTGCTCTCATGCCTTGGTTGCGAGTTGCCCATCAAAAGTCTCCGCTCTTTCAATCAATCTCCTCTGTTCCTCCGTGTTCGCGCTTACTGTTGTTGTTTACACACTGGCACTGGCACTCGCACGCACACACACAAACAAACACACTGGGCTGGAATGGAACTATGGTGGTTGGCGCGGGGGTTGGGGTTGTGCGCTTTCGATTGCGCAATCACACAGCTGGACAGCCCCAGACACAGAGGAAAAAGAAAAAAAAAAAAGCACTCGCTTCACCCTTTGCAAAGTGAAACTAGAATATTAGCCTTTAGGAGCGGACTCTGTTTCCTTTTTGATTATTGTTTCGCTTTGTTGTTGTTGTGCTAGTGCGAATGAGCCAGCAAAGCAGTGTGACCAGAAGAGGATAGTGGTCAGACGCGTAAGCCCTCATGAAGCCACACCGAAAAAATTACTTTAATTTAATATATTAAATTCGTACATTAAAAACGCAATAAAACAGCAGCGACATTATCGTCTTTAAACAGATATAAATTTGTCTGAAAATCCAAGTTTAATGAATGATTATAATTTACAAATATATTTAGTATCGGCGCAATAACATCGATAACATGGAATGAGAAAACAATCCTTATCGATGTGTCTTGGTCGTTTCGTCCACCTCTAATTACTACCGAAGCCGAAATTTTGCTTTCTGCGGCAAATTACTGATTTCCCGGAATATATATAGATATATTCTAAGTAAATTCCTGCGCTACGCTACGCCGACGATTAATATGGACCTGAGTCTTGACGAGATCATAGAGCGGAAGCGCGGGTATGGCGGCCGTGCGGCGGACAAGAAGTTGTAAGTATGGTGCATTCCGGCGGAAAAATGGCGTTGCACTCCGGCATTCACAATCACGACGTCCCTTTTACATTTGCAGCAACCCAAGCTACACAAAGCCCCGAAAGCTGCTCAACAGGACGCCCTTCAAGCCCGGCCAGTCGGATAAACCGGCAGCGCGCTCCTTTGACGCCCGCAACAAGATTATCCAAAAGACGCGTGCCAAAATAGGCGATGCACGCGACATCCTCAACCGGAATATACGCGACTCGGGCATCGACGCTCGCCAGCTGCTGCAGGACCGCAAGAAGAATCGCTCGCCGCTGCCGCTGTCTGGAGAGATCATTGATGTGGAGGCCCTGTCGGACCGTATGCCACGTCTTGGCCGGGCGAGAAGAGCCCCGTTTGGGCGGCGCACCGTCATGGAACGATCGGCGGCATGGGACGAGGAAGACGATGAGGCTGTCGGGCTAGGTGGTCACAATCGCCCCTTCACTTCTAGACTGAACCATTCGGCCAAGCCATTTGCTCCGCACGGCTATGTTGACCACGACAACATGCAGGATCTCGAAGATGGTATGTGATGAGCGGCACAATTAGATAACCCATTTCATGCGTCTCTCTATTAGAGGAGATATCCCGCACACTACACTTTGGCAACTATACAAACCAACCGCCGCCGCGGTATACCTTTGGCGGCTTTGACATGGACCATGATAACGACGTGGAGATGTCCACGGCTCCGTTGAAGAACAACATTGCCAACGATCCGTTTGCCATTTACGAGGTGGCCCGGAATCGCATCGAGCGTCCGTCGTTGCCGGCACCGCTGATCGTTGGACGCACGGACACGGGCGAAAAGCTCTTCGAGCGTCGTCAGCGAAACATGCTGGCAACCACCAATCTGTCGGACTCGATGCGTGCTCGTCTCTTCGGCGCTGAGCCCGACCGCCGCGTATCACATGGGATTTATGCCAACGAAAACAACAAGCAGGCCGGGTACGGAGGCGAAGGAGGTGGTGGCGGTGGTCGTGGCGGTACTGGTGTCGTTGCGCATGGACCATCCCTGATGTCCTCCCAAACAATTTCCATGCGTCGGCCGTCACCGCCACCGCCGCTTGGTGTGGCCAACAGCAAGGCCGGCTACCGGCTGCTGGTGAGCAATCTCCATGCCAAAGTGACCACAGCCGATATTCGGGAGCTATTTAGCGACATTGGACCAATGTATGACGCCCGTGTGGTGCGTCCCGGGACTGCAGAGGTTATTTACAAGACGCTGGAGCACGCCGAGATGGCCGTTGAAGCATACCACCACCGAGAGTTCGATGACCAGCCCATGCACTGTGTCCTGGTCAATCCGCACTCCTCCCATCGGACGGCACGCTTGGCCAGGTGAGTTTTGTGGCTATAGAAACTATCACTTTAGCTTGTTATATTTTACCTATTGTTTACATCTTTGGCAGTTCTCGGACTGTGACCACAAATTCGTCCGGCGTGGAGGTGGACATCGATGCCCTACACTCGGTGCTTTTCCGAGACCGCTAGGCGACTAGGCAATTTTTTTCCTGGTACATCAGCCAGCGTTGCAGCATCCGTACTTTCCAACTCAACGCCTCATCTCCTTAGCTCTAAGACTCACACCCTTCGCGCTGTCGAATCGCGTTGGTTCAGTAAAGTAGAAAAGTTGAAATCGTCGTGTGTTTTCATTGGCATAAATCCGGACGGACTATGGTAATTATTAGGAAGTAGTAACTATTTTTGAGGTATATATATATTCCTTTTAGGACGCTATGACTTATATAGGTGGTAAGGCCGAGATAATTAAACTTTTTTTTTCTATTTAATTAATTTGTTTTAATTTATATTTTAATTTCTATTTTTAAAAAAGAAAAAAGAAGAAAAGGAGCTTGCAGAAATGGAGATTGGGTAAAAACTACGTCGAATAGTATTATGGAATGTTTCATTGCAAATTTATAAAAAACAAGAAGCGATGATGGATGAAGTCTTCAAAACCTCAAAAAATATTTGGATAAGCAAGCAAATCGAAGGATTAAAAAGTGAAGGTAGGGTTACTTTTATCACTATTCTTAGAGGGGACACATTACTTGATTAAATATGCTTTGGTCGAGCAGTAGATTTTTTGGGGAAAGTCAAGTTAAGATCGGTTTTTTTTCCTCGTCCTGCTCTCTTTGGCCTTTCCCAAAGTCATTAAATTAAATTAGACCCAGTTGATGTTACAATCGCTTGTATAATTTTACATAAATGTACACTTTTTAGATTTCATAAAATTAATTCATAATAATTAATAAGAAAGGAGCTGGTTTGGTAAGCGGTTGAGAGATGCAAAAAAAAAAATGTTTATATATATATTATATAAAAGTAACTGGAGGCCATTAAGTGGGACGTTAGTAAGTTAGTTGTCCCGGATTCCCGTGCCGTAGTTGGCACCGCCGGCACGATTCAATGCCTCCCGGAAGAGTTCAATATCCAGCTCCGCCTCAACGCCAGCCTGCAGCTCCACAGCAAAGTTCTAAATGACAAATCGGAGATTCATTAATAGATTCGTGATTATATTTTATGTGGAAACTCCTACGTTAAGCACATCCTTGATAAGCGCCTTGTCCGTGGACATCTTGGCCCGCTGGATGACGCCCACCTCCTGTCCGATCCACGTCAGGAAGATGAACTTCTTGCGCTTGGACATCTCGTCGCCCATCTGTATGCGGATATAGCCAAAGGCACGTTCCGCATCGCCAAACAGCTGCCGGAACTGCTCAAAGCACTGTCCCCGATCATGAACAACGATCTGGGGCCCATCAAACTTGAACACCGCCCACTCGGTGTCTGTGAGATCGGAGCGTACGTCCTCGTAGGCCTCGCGTATCGAGTCCTTGTCCAGCGACGTGGCCAGCGGCATCTGGGTAACAAGAGAGAGTGCGAGGAGAGAGATTAATCACAAGTCAAAGTATATATATTGAGTCGGAAGGGAGGCCAAGCGAATCGCCATTGCCATCGCCCCCGCCAACCGAGCTGTCTTGTGGTGGTAATGACCACGCATGGCACTGGGAGCTGGGGAAGCGGAGGTAGCACGCGGCACGAGGCGCGCCTGCGCACTCAGGCCACTGGCCAAGTGTGCTCTTGACGGCGCCATGAGTCAGCCCCCCACGATCCGGAGGAGGAGACTTTCGTTTTCGTTTTTAGACTTCGATTTTGGATTTATTTCACTCAATTGGCTTTGTTTCCGTGTCCAAAGCACGCTACTGCATGTGGATTACCTGGGATTTCACACGGTGGGATTCACGGAAAGCCAAAGACGGAACGGTTTGGCTATTTGCTTGGCATTTAGTGTTGCATTGGCTAATATAACGTAAGGCCTTTAATTGCACACGAAAGTAATGAGTATTCCACATGAATGCCTCACAAGTTATATATTGTAGATCTTGGAAAGCCTTTTAATAATACCCCGAAGCCACTAATTAATATATAAAATTACCGACGATCGAACTTATCCTATTATCAGTTCTGTAAACCTTTTTGGGCGATCTTTTCGGGATCGATGCCCTTAATACACAGCGGCTTAAGTGACCCCCCCTATGTTTTTTGTCTGCAGCTGCAGCTCGGCTGCGGGTACTCTCTTATTGTCTTAAGCGGATCGCTTTATTGAAAGCAATTTACGCGTGACAATTTTCAATCAACAGCCGGCAGAAAGCAGGTCAGAGATTTGATAAGTGACTTGTCGTCGTTGAATTTTGGGGAGAGCAAACAAAGAGAGCTGCCTCCGCAAGCTTGGGGAGTTCGGGAGGATGGAGTAAAAATAGATGCGGATACAGATACAGCCACAGATACGAGATCGAGCGGGAGCTGAAGCTGGAGCTACGCTCCATAATGCGTTCAATGACCGTTGTACGGCGTCGTCTTGTGAGAAAAATCAATTAGAAAAGCGCAAAGCGATTTAGAAGAGTAGAAGAGGGCGCCCTGGCCCCAACCACGACCACGACCACGACGACGGCGACGAAAATATCAAAAGCCAAACAATTAAGCCCAGAAATGAATTGGGCGACGACTTTCACGACGGGGCTCTGAGAACTTGACCGGGTCGCTGCCGTGGAACAGCTCGGAAGCTCCCGTTTTGTCGTCATTTTTTTTTTTTTTACATATTTTTTGTCTGAATTAATTAGTCAACAGATGCGAATGCGAAATGTGAACACAAATTGTGCCAAAAACTATGAAAACCTACACAGCGGATGGCCTGAAAGCTAAATGGAGAACCGATCAAGAGCAGAAACCGTTGCATCTACCTGGCCAGTTTGCTGGAATTGGTGACTAATGATCGGCACTGCTCCCCGGAGGGCAGGTACTCCTCTGGCCCCTAAACGTACGTACGTGTGCGAGTGGTTCTGGCTAAAATTAGCGACTCTACAGGCCGATAAGCCCGATAAGACACCACCACAGCACACACAGCAAACCACAGGCCGTATCTGCGAAGCGGCGACAACCACACAACAAATTAGATCACGTCAGTTCGGATGCGACTGCGCCTAGGCTAGATCTGGCCACAAAGATAGGGACTACTCCTCCAGGGTCCTCCTCGGCAGGGGTGCGGACCTGAGTTGACGTAATATCTATGTCGCCTGATAAGGGGAAGAGCCAAGAGCCGCCTCGAAATTGATTTATTACGGAAAGTTCTTGGACCCGCCCGATGGCACTGATTGCTTGTTTGCCTCCGCCGTTGGATAGGCAGAAAGGTCTGGGACTGCGACTGCGACTGTGACTGTGACTGGGACTGGGACTGGGTCTGGGCAATTAGTGCCAAGTAAATCGAGCAATTCAAGTAATCTGGCAATCTCGGTCCGGGTTGTTCCAATTTTACACACCATAAAAATCCGCTTGAGGCTGGGTGCTGCTGCTTAGTCACAGCCAGGCCATTAGATCGCGCCTGGAGGTGGGTCTCTGGAGGAGAGGCTCCTGCGGCAGTTAGTTGCGTTCTTGGGAAAGCGAGAGTGTGTGTCACACTCGAGTGTCATCACACAGAGAGAAAATAGGGTATTAAGGAGGGTATTAAATAGGGATTAAATACAGCAATATCTTGCAAGGCTTGGTATAGTCCATATAACATAATAAGAAGTATGTAGAGCTTTCTCTGAACCCTAAAAACTACTCTATAGGTATCTAATATGATGTTATAGTTTGATTATAATTAATTTATTGATTCCTAACTCTAGAGTCTTTATAATATATAGAGTAATAGTCTGTGCCTTATGGCACACTTCAATATCAAAATTCGACAATATGATGTCCATTTAAAGTGCGTATCATATATTATTTCTTTGCTGTGTAGCATTTTTCCCCCCGAGTCCATATAGGGAGCGATAAACAGTGGCACTTCCATAATTGATTATTGGTTATCGTCGTGACTCGCGCTGAGCTGGAATCTGGCGAGAATCGCATCGCTTCTGAACAGCCTCCATATATATTGGCTGGCTTTCCTTGGAACAGTTACAACCACCGGAAATATGAAATATGTATGCAAGTATCAAGCATAGGGAACCTTGTTCCCCAGCGTTTGCTCTCCTCCTCCTGGCTGGGGGATTATTCATACGGAACCCTGGCTGGTGTCGGATCTAATTTGATCATTTGCCAGCGCATTCCGACTGGAAATGGCATGCGACCATGTCCGATAGACATGTACGTAATGAGCCATATATGCGCACATGTGTGTGCATCCATACAGCGCACTGCATTAATATGTGGATATTTTCGTATCCATCAATATCAGCCCCTCGGAGCAATATAGCAGCGCTAAAGCGTAGCCAAGCATACTGCAAATAAACCTGCCGACGAAAACGAAACCGAAACCGAAGCCGCAGTCGAATAATAAATGGAATGAATAATAAAAAACAAATAAGAAATAAAATAAAATAAGAAACTATATATATATATGAGTATATATATTTTCGTAGCGAGCGGAGTCAGGTGCAGCAGAAACGTAACTCCATGTTGGCAGGGTAAAGAAATTCCTGGAATTACATGGCACACACATACATATAGTATTTATATCTGAACTGTTTGATTAACTGGAGTGATTTTATGTTGACTAATGTACATATTAAAGGTAAGAAACCGAAAAAAATTACAAAGGAAAGTCGGATGCATAATCTGTGCGTCATCCGGAATTCGTCCTAACTCCTCTAGTTACTAATTCACAAATGTCCCTGCTAAATATTAGTTAGTAACCAAAAAATAATGGCCAAGAGTTCATCGCCTTTGCCGGGTATATGTCAATGCCTGCCTGCTGCCGCCGCCTGTTCTTTTTTCGTAGTCTCTGCCGCTCCCTGCCTGGGTGCTCCTCCGCTTGCCGACGTTGGAAACAAAGGAGCAAACTGTTGTCGGTCGCTGTGTCCAACTTACTCATGCTCACGCCCCAGACGCAGACGGCCAGATGCGCGGCCAGGGGCAGCGGATGCGGATGGGGTTGGGACACATGGATGGGGCTCTGCTGTGTGCGAGTGAATCATGCTGCGATGAAGGTGACGATGACGACGACGACGACGACGATGAATCGGGCCAAAAGTGGCGCGTCAGGAAGCGCTTTGTCGGGTAGCAGGAGCAGGAGGATCAATCCACTAATGCTCATAATTTATTTCTGACAAAGGGGTTATTTATTGGCCAGGCCAATCTATGGCTAATGCCCCCCCTCGCCTGCGATTGGACGCAGTTAACCGTCAGAGATTAGGTTTATGGGCCCGCACTAAACTGCGGTGCAGTCACATGAATCTGGGGATCAGCTGAACCCCCCAGAGATAGCGCACTCTGCTTCCGCCTCCACTCTTCTGTTTCTGCTTCTGCTGCCATTTCCATTTTCAGCGTCGGTTTTTGACAGCTCAAAATGCGGCGTTATCTGGAAAGGAATACGGGGTTGCCAGGGCGACAGAAAACCGCAATGTTTGGATCACCAGCGGATCGGTAGCGAGGAGAGACGACGAGACCAAGAACGAACAAGTGCGGCGGCGGCGACGCACTTGAACTTGATACACTCAGTTCGCTTGTCGTGGGCGCTGCGCATCCGCCCCCGCATGCAGTTTAAAACGCCACTGGGCACCCGCTACCCTCTCTCCCCACCTTACCTCGCCTGTCCTTCGTCCAGGGCCGGTTCTGGTTTGGGTTTCGGTTTCGCTCAGACACTCACGCATGCCCACAGATGCAGATACACACAGACACACACGCATGCAGCGAAGGAGAGCAACTCCAGAACTCCACTCAGCTCCAGCCTCTCTCTCACTGTCCCTCTCTGTTGCTTTCCGGCTCTCTTTGAATCTTTTTTAATTCTTAATTTTCGGCTGTCCCTCCGACTTATTCCGTTCTTTGTGTGTATACATACTGCGTTTATGGGAGGCTTAATTTACGAAGTGGGGGGATATTTTCTTATCTAATTGTAATCCTATCTGTTATCACAAAAGGAATATGTGCACTAAGTGTTCAAGTCCTTTTTGGTATTTTAGGGTTTTTAATCAATATTGGTATTTAATTTCAGATCAAACTAAGGACATGGATAATTTACTAACTGAAGAGTTTGTTAACTTTAGTACATAAACTTATTCGCTTATGCAGGCTGCAGGATGATGAGAAGAATGAGCAGGCAGACATTGGTACTCACCCTGCGCGGCTTGCTCTCCACGATTTGCTCGACCTCAATGCCGTCCGACATGCTGGATGCGGTGAAGACGGGACGCTGGGATGCTGGGATGCGGGATCGCGAGAGCGAGAGCGAGGTTCAATGAATCCCCAAAACGGCGCGGCGCGGCACGGATCAGAGACGGAGCCGGGGGGTTGGCGAGCGAGTTAACCAAAGTGCCGGGTATGTGGCAAGGGGTGACAGCGAAAACAAAAGTGTACAACGGCAAAAAAAAGCACACACACCGGGGGAGCAAGGAGGTGGAGTCCAGAACTCAGATCTCAGCAAGAGCGGCGACACAACAGCAACGGGACCGAGCAGCACGAGTTGTAGTTCACGAATGTGGAGACTGCCGGCGTCTGCAACTCCAACGAAGTGGAGACTGCCGAAGTCGGCAGCGCAGTCGCGGTGCGTGCGAGCGAGAGGCAGACGCTTCTCGGCAGAGGCCCCACATACATGCGCTGGGGCAGACAGAGACCGCAACACGGGGGAGAGAGATAAAGAGCGCTGCGTTGCCGCATTTGGCTTTATTTTCAATGCAAGCGAAACACAATGGGGCCAACGAGCATTTTTTGTGGCATTAATTAGTATGCTTAAATGTTAGTAAGTTTATTATAACAAAAAAAAATATTTAAATATATATAAATTTTATTTTTTTAGGAAATTAATTAAGAACGACGAAAAATAAAATAAATAAATAAATAGTGCAGTGGAGAGAAGACAACAAAAAAGCTGGAGATATAGTTGACTGGAAAATATCTGGATATTCAGTTTTGGAGACGCAGTTGGGGTCAAAATAATAGCATTGATAAAGTAATTTGTATATTAATTAATTTTTAGTTTTAAACTTATTTATAGTTTTTTTTTTAACTATTATATATTTTAACACCTTTATCATAATAATAATATTAATTAG
>JAEIIJ010006972.1:0-12457 GCA_018904815.1 Drosophila ogumai
CTATAAATATTTTAAAAAGTAAAAATATATAGAAACAAATTTTAAAATATTTATGATGCTCTGAAAACTCTCCTGATTTGGATTTACTAGATATAACATAAACATTGCTGTAAGAAATTTAAAATTGATTTAAAATGTACAAAATATATTTTTATACATTTAATTAAGTTTTTCTTTCTACCAATCAATTACTTTATTGTTTCTCCTATTTCTTATATTTATTTTTCTATTTAGTTCTAGCAACTTTTCCAGTGATGGCCCCCGCTACTCACCGTCTTATTGCCCAGATGCTTGACTCGACAGCCAAGATATGCGGATTTGCCCACCAGCGATGTGATGTTCCTGGGCATCGTGAGATCAAAGTACGGCTCATTCCATTTGTGGCCGTGCGGATAATGCGACGGCGGCGAGTGTGTGGGCTTCGCCTCGGCGTTGTTGTGATTGTTGTTGCTCACGGATTGCCGCTGGTAGCACACGGCTAGCCCTGGAATCGGTAAGAGACATTTATATACAACATTTATATATATAAAACATTTGTAAGAACACAGATAAGATGCCGCAAAGACAGCTTCAAGTGGGAAAATATTGGGTGAAAAAAAGTGGCATGTCATAATGCGACAAGCACCTGCTGTCAAAGACACGGCTCCCCATTTTTTGGGTTTGGTTTTTGGGGCAAATAAAAATTCAGGAAAAAATAAAAATTCCAGCAAACTGCACCCTGACATGTGTGCCACGTAGTACACTTTAATTAAAGCGATGACACAACCCCCACTAAGGTTGATACCCTCGTTTTTACAGGGTTCTCTGTTTCACGCTTTTCCCCGCCCAAAAAGAGTCACTTAAGTGGCCTTCGCCTGGCTGACTCTGCGAGTGCCGACCATGTGGAGTGCCAGTTGTCGGTGTTGCCATTTTTTGTATTCTTTTTGTTTTGTTTCGTTTTATTTTTTCCTGTTTAGTTTAGTTTAGTTCGCATTGCGAAAACACGGTTGTTGTGTTTCATTCTCATTTATGGCCGGCTGGCTGGGGTTAATTTTCTAATTACTCGACGCGACGTCGACGACTTTCTATGACTTCGTCGTCAGCAAAAGCGGAAAAGCTTTTATAGCCCCACTCAAACCCCTTTTTTAGGAACCCTTTTTAGCTATGGGAAAATTGTAAAGCTGTAAAACTGCAAAAATTTCATTTCCGCCTAAAAGGAATCTAGGAAAAGGGAAAACAACGGCAAACAAAACAAACAAATAACAATCTAAACTGACTCCCAAATGGCGCAGCTCATAAACTTTGCCATTTACGAAATGAAATGGGTTGCGGGTCCCTTGGTCGGTGGATATTTTTCACAGAGTAAAGTTAAATAAAGTTCCAGAATGCCAATGAAAAATCACTACAAATTATGAAAGAATCGGCCAATTCCCCTGAGTATATATTTACAAGTACACTCGTCGATATATGTAAAAAAGGAAAATTCCAGGTGGAATTAGAAAGCATTTCCCTGGTAATTGAGTCAAGTATTTGCCGCATTCGTGCTGCCAGCAGCCACCGAAATGGAATTCAGCCACAAACCGAAAGCAGAAAGAGGGAAATTCGAGGCTGGTTGTGAAGGAAATGCCTTTGGTTGGAAAACGCATTCAATGGCCACCTGTAATGGCATCAGTCAATGCTCATTTCGACAAGATGCACTCGGGAAATGTTTATTGAGTAAAAAGAAGAGAGGGTTTTTTGATTAAATTTTGAGATATTGATTTATGTGGATATTTTCAAGGCCTTTATTTATTATATTTTGGAGTTTAAAGCTGTTTTGACATCATTATAAATATTAAATATTTTATTACCATTTTTAAAAAGGTATTTTTTAACAAACCCCAGTTCATAAAAATAATTCTATATTATTTTTTATTATTTTAAGTAAATTTATTACTACATTTTCTTTCTCTCTGTACTTCGAATTTCGGTCTGTTGGCCAGGCATCTGGCTGGATGGGCCGGGTGTCGCTTAGCCAGGAGTTTTCCCAGTAACCAGTTACCAGAAGCCAGGAACAGACCGCAAAACTTAAAGAGCTGCCGGCCAGCAGAAGCTCTACAAGCGCCTTTCAGGGTTTTCCGAAGGCAGCTTGTCCGGAGGAAGGAAGAACAGCAGGGAAACCTCCTGCTCCTCCTCCTGCTCCTTCACTCTTTCGAGGCAAACACTGCAGGAGAGTGAATGCAAATACCAGAGCTGCATTGGCATGCCGGGCGCATATGCGTATTGCTTTTATAAAACAGCAAATAGCAGGCGAGGGACCACCCTCACTGAGAGATTGTTTGTACGGACTCGTTAGCCGGGCTTTTGTGCTCAGGCCCGCTTGAGCAACTCATTTATTCATGGCAGCAATTTAAGAGGCGGGCGCTGAAAGGCTGCGGGCAAATCCAAAAATGCAAATTATTCAACAGGGTCCTTTAGGCCACCGATTCATGACAGAAATCATGACAAAAATCATGGCAAAAGGTCAAGGTATATCCCCGCATACAATCTGAAACCAAAATCGGAACTTGCGCAATAAATATTAATGCTTTGCGATAGAATTAATTTCGGGCAATAAATCAATTAGTGGGTACGCAGGGGAGCGTGGAAACATCACGTATACGTCGTTGACAATCTATGATTGATTCGCTCTCGGTGGGTGTCCTGTTGCCGGAAGGTCCTTTAGGACCAACTGTTCTCCCTCCCCCTAGTCCTGTTCATTTGCATACATGCACATGCAACGAGTCCCCTGGGCCCCATAATGAATCATTCGAGCGGCTCTCATTTTACGCAAAATTAACCTTGGCATCCGCCGCAGACATCGTCGCCGGGTAACGGGAAAACAATTGCAGGTCCAGGTCCTGCCGCCAGGTACACACGATAACGATTACGATTACGATAACGATTACAATTGAGGGGAGTTGGAGCCAGCGACTTGGTCTTGGACCGCAACTACAACAATGGCGCAGAGCCATAAAACGCTTAGTCCTGGCCCTGTGCGAGGGATTACTCTTGTAGATGTGTGTGTGTGTGTACACACACAATGTATGCGCACGTGTGTGTGCCTTGTGTCTGTTTAATGGCCTTAAATATTTATAAAGCTGGCAGTGGGCAACCGCAGCAGCAAACGTCGAACCGAACCAAGAGCCATGAACCCCGGCTACTGGCAGCCGGAAGGGTTAACGATTAATTGAAACAAAGTTCAACTGCTGCTGTGGCGCGCGGTTAAATATGGAATATATGCAGGGGGGACACGGCATATATTCGTTGGTAAATTACATAAAGTTTGTTTATCTGTTTCGAGGGGAATTTCGGGTGATTGCGGTCTATTTATGAGGGGTTTACCCGAGTTATATGTCACAATAAGGAATTTATTTGCGACATAAATTATCCTTTTTTAGCTCTAAAAATAAATCATAGTCGTGTAAAAAATGTTTCTTTATTAACTTGTCACTTAAATAATTTTTAGAATTTCCTTTCATGCCTTATAACACTGAAAATATTATAATATTAATACTAAAACACCTTTTCCTACCTCTGGAAAATATGTTCCTTATCGAAATGAATTATTTGCACACCGCAACGAAATCTGAAAGACTTCCTTATCACTTTTTCCACACCCTCAACCCCCATTTTGTCCTGGCAGACGGAGCGTATGAAAAGTGTGCTCATCGTGGCGTAGCAGACACGGGGCTTTTGTATTCCTTCAGGTCCTTGCAGCAGGCTACCTCAATTAAAGATAAGTATCAAAGTGCATAGTAATCAGGAGGCAGCCAGGCGAGCGACGGGCCAATGAGTAACACGAAGCCAGAGGCGGATTTCAGAGGAGAAGGACGAGACGCAGGCGGGTCGCAGGACGAATGCGGAGTAAGCACGGCGAAGTGCCTGTCAAAATGATTGTCTTACATGCATTACCCTCTTTCCGGGACGACGTCCTGCTGCTCCTCATCACTCAAACATTTTATGTGGGGTGGCCCACCTGGCGTATGCGCAATTTTTTACCTGTCTGCCTCCTCTTCTGCCTGCTTCTCAGTTACTTGTTACTTATTTTCGCTCGCTTTCGCTCTGGACTTTTTGGCTGCACATCGTTTTTCACAACAGCCACAAAATGTAAAATTTTTGCGCCATTTTTACTGCAATTTATGCACATTGGCAGGGGGCAGGGGCAGAGGAAGGGTAGATGGAAGGACGACGGACGACGGACGAAGGACGACGGACGAAGGACGAATCCGAAATCCCAGTCCTGCCGGGTACGACGGCCCTCTTTGGTCATTGCTTGTTAACACACCCAATGGGAGTTATTAATGTTTGCGGCGCTTTATTTACGGCTGCCAGGCAGGAATTGGGGCTGCCAGGCAAAGTCCTGCCCAGCGAGTCGATTTTTTACGGCTCCCGCAGGCTTCGAAGGATTCGCTGACAGGCAACAACCAACAGCACGCTTCCCCCTCTCCCCTCTCTCTGTCCTCCGTTGATTTAAATTTGGTGTAGTTAATTTTTAACCCAATTTTTTACTCAGCGATTTCTTTATTTATGTGCACCGCCCTTTTAATGTTGCTACATTTTATTGCCAGGCGTTATGAAAAAATTCCATGCTTACAGTTGCAGGATTCAATTGCCAGAAGAGTCGTTGTAGGCTTGAATGGCACGAAGTATCGGTTACAGGTTTTTAGGAAAATATATATTGAAGAAGAAGGCACTACTATTTTATTTTATAATAATTAAATACCTAAGAAAGGATGTATTTATTAAAAGAAAACTATAAATTCAACTTTGATATCATGGTTTAAATAAGAGTTATTTTTAATTAAAGACTTGTAATTATATTAAATATTTTCCACTATATTTCAACTATTTCCTATTTAATAATTTTCCCCTCCTACCTTTAGCAGCAAGTATTTTGTAGCTTCGCCGCGTAAAATCCATAAACTTTTAAGGAGTGCCTTCCATCATTTTTAATCAGTTGAAACCTTTAACAAACATTTAATTCCACTTGGCCCGCCCTGGGTTTTAACTTTTTTAACCCGACTTGTCACATTTCGCCTCCTCTGGAAAGTTTTCCACTTCAATTTCTTGCCATGTTGCTCTGTGTGTCATTTGCAAATCAAATTGTAATTGAAGAAGTTGGGTAAGTTGTTCCATTTCGCCTTTCCCTTTCCCCTACACAAGTCCTTTCTCTCTCCTAAGCTTTCCCTACAACAATGCCGGAATGTCTTGAGCAGTAAAATATTGTTCGCAAAATCCTTGAAGCGGGTGTGCCTGCGTGTGTGTGTGTGTGTGTGTGTGGCTTGTGGCATATCGAATTCTGATTTTAATCCTGCCTGCATTTGTATGCAAATGTGGCCAGAAACCGAAACTGAATCGGAATGATTCTTTACAATTTGATTTGCCGTTCACAATGTTTGATTTGGCTTATTGGAATATAGATAAGTTTAGATCTAGAATAAAGATGGATATTTCAGTATTCCCAGGGGGTTCACTAGGGTTCAACTCGGATGTATGGGATATATGTCAATTGGTTAGTGCGAAAAATCAATAGGAAAAGTCTTTCCGGGAAGCATTATTGTGGTCTGATTAAAAATGCATAATTGCCATGTTAAAGTCCACCGATGGCAAAGAAGGAACGTCACGCATTGTCTATTTATGCTTCATGCGGTTGACAGTGCGTGTCATAAATATATGGAGAATGTAAATTTTAACAAATAAATTTTACATATATTTTATAATCTTATTCAGAAATTAAATAAAATATTATTACCCAATTAAATCCATTAAATATAACCTAATTCCCCTCAGATTTCCCTATTTTTATGGCCACTATTTTATGCCTTTGCACCTACCAGTTGATGGCAATGTGAATGACCAGGCCAGGTCGACATGCAAGTGGCAGAGAGCACTTTGCCCCCGGAGACTCCTACTATATATCCCCCATGTATTTATATTATACCCCCTGGCCGGTGTGGTCGGTGTGCTCTTCATTGCATGTGGCCCGGTCTTGGAGTTGCATTCGCCATAATTCACATTTCAGGCAAACCGACCGACCGTCCGCCCTGATGTTCATATTAATGTGCATTTGTCGTGGTGTTTATTTAAGCAATTATTGCCATTCAGCCATGTCATCCGGCCAAGAGAGGCGTGCCAGCGTGCCAGCGGGGCAGGAACGAAATGCTAATTAGATTTCGCTGTTGAAGGAACCGGGACGACATCTATTAAATGGCCATAAATTGAAATTGAAGCCAGAGCTGGTACGAAATGAAATATTCGCCTGACACGCAACATCAACTGTCAATTAATGTGGTTTCAGCCCAATATTGTTTCGCTTTCAATTAAACTTCAATCGGGCTGCATAAGCGGCTAATAGATTTCGATGGCGACCGAGGCCGAGGCCGAGGCCAAAGCCGCTAATCGCATTATATAAAAAACATTCTTTGTTTGTTTTCAATTTAACAAGTTTCCGCGGAAAAAAAGAGCAAACGGGAGAGCGTGTGGGTGGTGGAATATATTTTTTAACAAAAATATTTGCGCAATTCACACATCAAACGGGAGCAAAGTTTTTTCTCTCTTTATTTCCCCTCCGAGTGGAGATGGAGAGATTTTCTGTTTGATGTTGTGTTTGGAGGCGGAAATTGCACAAATTGTAAAGCGCCACTTTCCGGTCACTCGGCGTCTGGCCATCTCTCTCTATCTATATCTCTATCTCTACATCTATATGTATCTGTCGGATCTGCTAAAATTGGTGTGTATTTTTTGGTGTTAATTGAATTATGTTTGCCGCACAATTGGCCACTGCAGGTGCAGCAAAAGCGAGTGTATGCCTTCGGAATATGTTTTGTTTTGATCAGCGGGCCGGAAATGGAAATTCTATCCAGAATATAGATACTACTACTATCTGGCAGAGACACCGAGCATTTAAGGCAAAATAAACGCACAAATGAACTGAATAAACAGGCAATAAAGCTGGCATATAAATTAAATTAGCTGGAATCACATTTCAAACGAATCAATTAAGTTGGAAATTAATCGGCGCACACTTATGCCCCCATACATAAAGCTGGTCATTGATTTTTTTATAAATTAAATAACAATACGAGCCATACAAATAATTAATAGGAGTACAGAGGAGAGGGATTAAAACAAAGTATTATTAATTCAAGGGGATATCAACTTTACGTGAGCTGTAAGCGATAATAACCAAGTTTACATTTATTATCAGACAAATTAAATGGTATTTTGAAATGAGAACTGTGAGAATTTTAAATATTTTAAATGATTTTAAATATATTATTTATCTTAATTTAATTTCTGATGGCATTTAAAATATAAATATAAGTAGATATAGTGAAAAATAAATTTTATCAACTTCCTAATTAAAGAAAATATAATTCAGTCCTTTTTTTGGTTGTTCTCAGTGACATAAAAATATTTTCCTTGCTGTAATCCCCTCCATGTAAGCCCCAAATCACATTAGCCAAGCTCTGAGGGCCACACCTAATCATAGTTTGAGTATTTTGACTGCTTGACATTTGCGCAACCTTTATCGGGCCTTCGAGATCGATGTTTTATTCATGCCACTGATGACCCGCACCATAACCCGGCCGAGGAGCTCATTACAAACAATCAAAAGGCAATAGGACTGGCATAGACCAGCCGCAGGACGAGCTCATAGTTTGGGGCCATAAAAGCAAATAGGCCTCGAAATCCCACACTATAAGCCACACGCATGTGAAGAGAGAGTGCCAAAAATAAATGAAACACTAAAACTTAATTTGGTGTTTATGCCAAAGGACAGCCCCTAATGACAACTGGCCTTTGTCTTGGTCCTGGGAGGATTAATAAAGCAAGTTCCAGGAGGACCGCTAATGAACTGTGCCGTTAAGATCCTGTCTATGAACTCGAGGCGGACGACGGCCAACGGGGCGTATGTGTGATGAGCGTCTGTTGTCTGTTTGTTTGTTTGTTTCTCGCTCTCTCGGATAAATTATTTGGGCAAACATTTGGCGCTGATTGCCAAATGCCTTTGGCAATTGTGTACCACCACCGAGAGACATAAAAAATAATGAAGAAAAATAACTTAAAGCGACGGACTATAAAATAAATGATCCGGCAATGGGATCCTCAGTGTCTCCGCTCCGCTTCCGTTCCGCAGACGTGCATAAATTGTGTGGAAATTTGTGGCCAAAGTGCCCATGGCCTGCGGTCATACATATACATAAACATACCATATATCCGTTCCCGTTCCTATGCCGCCGCTATATAGCCTGGCAAATTTGTCGGTCATTTGCATTTGACTTGACACAAGACACAACACACAAGGAGCTAGGAGCAACCCCCTTGTCCTGTCCAAAGTTTTGCTTACCCATTTATTATGCTCCATGTATGACATTTGTGGAGCGAGAGGGGTGAGGGGCCAGGACTTGGGGCTGAGCATTTGGGGAATTACCCGAAAACCAAAGACCCAGAATCAAACCCGGACCCCAGACAGGGACAAATAAATCAAAGCCTGCTTTTTGCCATTTTATTGGAATTGTTGGCCAAATTTTATTTCCCCACGCAAAATGTCATCAAATGGATTTGTATTTTTAGCGCAAATTGCATAAATCAAAAGTTTTGCTTTGTCAATTTTTTGTTTTTATATTTCGCAGCTATTTTCCTTGTGTTGCCACTTCCTTGGGCCAAACTTTTGATTGCCTTTTCGGATGTTTTCATGTCCAAGACCTAGCAGAGACTTCAAACACTTGGACAGAAAGCCGGAGAAAATAATAGAGAACGGTGCTGCTTTTGGCATTTTGCATGTTTTGCCAGCTGTAAGCCGCTTTGTGACTTATGAATCATAATTAAATAAATTTCCATTTAGCCTGTTGACACATCTGAGTGCTCATTAAACAGCCAAATGGCGAGCACTAAATCAGGGCGGCTTTATATTGTTTATATTGTTCGCTGCACGCTCCCATAATTTATGCCCGCATCCCAACTAATATCATATTAACTTGTTTAAATTCCGCCACAATTTATGCAATGCCTCCTTTAGGCCATAATTTTGCCGCTTTCATTCCATTCCGACCATCAAATCATTTTCCACAATCAAATTCGTGAAGCGTTCAGGGCCAGAGTCAGTCTATATATATGCCTAGTCTATAGAAATTTCATTCTCTGTGGTTAGTAAATGAGCGTGTGTTCCAAATCACGAAACATAAATATTTTATATTCCATATAATGTCATGTGGGGAAGGCTTTAAGACCTGCTAAGCATTTTACGGCAGGCAATATTTAAATTATTTATTAGGTTTTGGTGCTTGAAAAATTAAATGACAAGACACCTCATAAACATTTTAAGGAGACTTGGGTTTTATAATTTATTTTTAGGGTTTTTTTTTTGGGAAAATAATAATATTACAAGAATATTTTTTTAAATGAATAGTAACCGAAGATTAATAAGGTTGAGTAGGAAATTTAATAAAAATATTTTTTATATTTATTTAGTTTAATGTAAATTAAAAATAAATATTTAAATCATTCCAAAAATAAATAGACACCCTTTAAAAGCCTCCCATCCATCATACTTCATCCCTGTCCCAAAATGCGAATAATTTATGCCACTTTTACCGCTCACATGACTTTGTACATTATTCTATTTATGCGTGTATTTATGCTTTTATGAGCCGCCAAGCGAAATATGTTGTTGGCCATGTTAGTTTTACGCGCATTTAATGAGCGAGCCAACAACAGTAACAGAACAAAGCCCAGCTCTTTCATTTGCCAGTCAAATGGCAGAAATATAATTATAAAAAAAAAAAATAGAGAGATATAAACACAGAGATATATACAATTTGGCTTGATAAGTTCATAATGGTGGATGCTGGAAACTAATTCCAGTTGAATTTTAATTAAGCCATAATGAATGTGGCAGGCATTAGTGCGAAATTAATTATGGCCACCAAAAAAAAACTCTGCGTAAATGTTGCCTATATCTCTCGCCGGACTTTAATGAGCCTCAGATTTGACGGGGAAACGGCATATTAAACGTAGAGGCCCCATCGCAGATGGACACCGAAAATAAAGCAGAGCCAAGGGAAAACATTTTCTTTTGCAGCATTATTAATAGGCACTTAGGTGGGGGAGGGGCCGGGGGAGGCCAGCTATATTACGAGCTGATGAAGACACGTTTTTACATTTTGTATATTGACGTTAAAATTAGATGCCAACTTGTCGTCGTCTCGTTGCCGTTTTTCCGAGACCCAAACAACGCGTATCATATTTTAGCTGCTGATGGAGATGGCAATGGCGATGGCGATGATGATGATGATGCTGATGTGGGGGAGGTGGAATTGAGCTAAATGTGTGAGGCTGGCCTGGGCTGAGAGTTTAGCTTTTTTTTATGGCCATCTAAGAGATTATTTTTTGGTGGGTTGGGATAGGTGTTTTGGCAGGAAAATATAATTTTTGGGGCTAAAATACAAGGACTCTAAAACATGGAATGGTATTAAGAGATAAAGAAGTTATAAATTTGATTTTTTAAATTCAAAAAAATAATATAATTTTTCTAGTAGTAAATTATATATAATTTCAAAGAGTTTGAATGCTTACATTAAATATTTTTAAAATATTTTAAATGCTCTTTGATGTATTATAATTTTGATTTTGAATTTAAATGAAATTGTCAAGGGTTTTTGCCCACTATTTGTAAGCATTTTTTTAATGCTCGCCTTTAATTTATATTTTTTTGTATATCTCCAACAATATCATCACTGACTCGCAAGGTGTCTGTGCTAATGCGGAGATGATATATGACCGCCACGCACTGTGACACAAATCAACATGTTAAATAGACTGTGAGTGCACAGGCACTCCTCCACCCACTTAACCCAACCCTTCGGCTGGGGTGTATAATATTTTTAGCTCCTCACTCCTCCCTCCTAGACCCAGAAGCTGTTTTTTGCGGTGGTCTCCTCTGCAGCCGCGCCCGGCTGTTGGTACTGCTCGCCCGCCTTGCAAAGGAAGGGATACTTGAGGTCAAAGCCCGACTTGCAGCCAAAGGACTTCTCCTTGTACAGAGGCCAGTCGCAGATATAATCGCTGGCATAGTTGCAGGCCAGCAGGAAGTGAGGCTGTCCCGGGGACTTGTCGAATCTCAAGGCGGCGCAGCCCACAAAGGTGTTGTTTTCCCGGGCCATAACAGCAAAGTGGCCAGCGGAGCTGGTTAAAGTTTGAGATGAACAAGAAATTAAATCAAGGTTAAGGCCCCAAAAGAACTGCTACCCACTCTTCCAGCTTGCCCTTGGGAAAGCGGCGCACATCCTCCCCCGTGACATTGGCACTCTCATCCCACCAGGCGGCGATAACCAGCTTGATGAGATTCTCATCCGTGTGATTGGTCAGATCCAGGAGGCTCTGGTGATCCGTGTGATTGGTCAACTTCAAAAGACTCGCATCCGTGTGATTGTTGTCGGTCTCTGCGAGCTGAGTTATGTTGATCAGGGCCAGATTCTGGCCAGAGGTGCGGAATTCCAGGGTATTGTGGCAGGGATCGTACTGCAAGGCGCACTGCTTCACGTTCAGTGTGGCCAGATACTCCAGTTCGTCATGCCACTGCAGCGTGGCCATGCGTTCGGGCTGGGGCAAGTGCTTGATTTTGCCAGAGGCAAGCAAGTTGCGATAGGCATTGTGCTCGTTCAGGATCAGATCGTGCAGGGCAGACAGGTTTACCACCTGGGCACTCGGAGGACACTGCTTGCTGAGGGTCTACGACGAAAGAAGGTCCTTTTAGGAGACTCTATAAAAGTCCTAGAAGAATATGAACCCACGCCCTTGTTGTTGCAGGCAATGTGTCTTTTGTGTATCGGACACAAGACACTCTGGCAGTAGTCCGTCGGCGTGGAGGTCTTATTATCCTGGCAATAGCCAGCCTGCAGGAATCCGCCCAGCAGGACAAGGACCACTATAAACGCTGTAGACATGCTGCCAAATCGCTATCTGACTGTCCATTTGCCAGTCGAGCTCCCCTTTTATATCGTCAAAAAAATCCCCAGTTGCTTGGACAACTGTCTTTCCCAGACGGGCCACTTGGCATACAGCTGTTTTTCTGCCAGTGCAACTTGAGTCTAACTGCAAACTGGAACTAAGCCGGGCTAACACACACAGACACGGGGTGCGGGGGGTTCGGGTTCGATGGGATGACACCTGCTTCGATCCTATCAATGGCAGCTGCACAGGCTTTTAGCCACCGACTTATGCCACTTGACATATTATCCCACTTGGCCCCGAAAAGCGGCAGAAGAAAAAATCAGAGAAAGGAATAAAAGCACAGAGAGAAGCCAAATGAAAACGAATCCTTAAATGTGAAAATTCCTTTCATAGTGCAATTTAAACTGCAAACACACAAAAAGAAATAGAGAGGGAGTGGGCAGCTCATTCATGGCAGGACCAAGGAAAAACAGAGATGCCAAAAGGAAACGAAAATATACGA
>JAEIIJ010006974.1:0-13121 GCA_018904815.1 Drosophila ogumai
AATTCTCTCAGTCGTTTTGGAATGTCCATGGTTCGGAGCTCCACCTACAGAAGTTGCTTTCAGATCCTCGGGGGGTTCAGTTGTGAAATGAGTTTTCTTAGTCGTTTTGGGAAGTCCATGGATCGGAGCGAAATTGCGCTTATATCTGTGGGATTTGCAAGAGACGGAAGGTAAAAAAGTGTTCCTACTAATTATGGAGTTAAATACCCATTCTTCTCCCAATCGTATCCTTGGTAGGGAGCCCTGTGCATATTGTGGGGACGTCTATGCCACGGTCTATCATTAGGCTTGTGATTTTTATTACCTTTGCTGTCCACTGAGACGAGAATGCACAGAAAGCAGACAAGAATCGCGACGAAAGTTGATGCTAATCCCATGATGTGAAATGAGTAAAACAAAAGTTTTGGGCATTAAATACATTCGTCAAACAATGATGGAACAAATTGATTTCTGGTAATTTAGAAATTCGCTCCAGAAAATTAACATTCATACATAGGTACAGGCAACTCAATATAAAATCAGCAAGTCGTTATACTATATTATTCATTTTGGCCCAAATTTTCATTTTTTATATTTTATACTTATAAAAAGGTTAACAAATCATAAAAATTATAGAAATATGACAACAATTTTAGATTATGCAGATTTAAAGAAAAGTATCACGGAAAGTTACACTTTTTTTACTTATTTTTTTTCCTTTCAAAAGTTATCATGTGATTTAAAGATTGCATATTTTGAGAAACATCGATGAATTGATTTAAAATCTTTAGAAACACTAAAGTTTATAATAATAATAAAAATTTTAAAAATCCCCAAATTTCCTTCGTCATTTTGTCACCTAATAACGGTCACACTCTTTGTATTGTTTCTGTACCAAACACGGTCCGCTTGCCAGTGATGAGCCCTTGAGTAGACTAGATTCAGAGAAAAAAGCTAAAATAAGTAAACTAAAATATACTAACAAAAACTAACTAGCTACATCTAAATGGAAGCCAGCACTCTTATGTTTTAATTGAAGTGTTTTTCTTATTAACAAAAAAAATAATTGATAAAAATCAAATAATTTTTTGGGCTCGCACATGAACAAAATAGAGTTTATTGTTATATGCGAAACAAAGTACAATCGTCGATATCTATAAATTTTCTTATAAACTATATCGTCACGAATTCAATTACTTCTAAAATATGATTTTTTAAAGCCTGTAAACTAGTTAGGCATTTCATAAGCATTTCCAATTCCATATATGCCAGATCTAGCTTCTAGCTCGAAGTTAGCCAAACTGGCAGCACTGCTCAAAATAAACGGTGGCAAAAATCTCATTAGTTTCTAGTTCTATTTTTTATTTTCTATTAAGTTCAGCGAAAAGTTAACCCTCACCGCCCGCCTGCCCGTTTGCAGCTCCCGTTCAGTTCCTCCAGATTGTGTTCTCCTCCTCCCACGCACTGCTGCCGTTGGAGCTGTCGTTTGTTTTTGCTTTTGCTGTTGTTGTCGCTGCTGCTAAAGTGGCACAAGGACAAGTGGTTCGTCCTGGAAAAGCGCAACAATTTACCCCGCGCAACAAGGTGCTGCGGGTGGAGGAAAAAATCAATAAATAGCCAACGAGCAAGTGCATACGCGAGTGGCGTCGCTGTGTGTGCGTGCTTGTGGGTGTAGGTGTCAGTGTGAGTATGTGCGTCGGTGTGAGTGAGTGCGTTGTATACTAAACTTTCTTTTTCTAGGCTTCCAGCTGCGGAATAGCCAGCTCAGACAAGGGAAGACTCGGCGGCGCGTCCCCAGCGGAAGCGTACTATTATGGACAATCCCGGTGATGACAGCGACAACGATGTGGTCACCGATTTCCTGAACTCCAACTGCAGCGAGCCCGCCTCCACCTCAGCCGCTGCTGCTGTTGTACTGAATGGTGGTGGCCCGTCCACGGGGCCTCGCGTCACCGTTGAGAGCCAGAACTACTGCATACCCATCATAAACGCACCAGCTCAGCCGCCAGCGCTGGCTCCAGCCGCTGCTCCGACCCAGTCCATCGCTCCAGCCAGCCACAATAATAGCATTAACAACAACAACATGATACCCACCATCAATGTGACGCCACACAGCCCCGCTCTGGCCTCGAAGTACAACAACATATTTGAGGACACGCTCAGCCAGTTGCAGAGCATCCGGGAGACGGTGGTGCAGATGAAGAACTCATCCTCGGCCAGTCAGCACGTGCAAGACGGGCTGTCGTCCAATGGCATGATGAGCGCGGCCATCCTGAGTTCCTCGCTGCCCGATCTAACGGGCTCAGGGCCGGGAACTGGCTTTCCCCATTCGGGTGCTCCGTATGCCATGTGGTCAACGGCGGCGCCACAGCAGTGCCTCTTCCTGCACACGGACCGAAGGAAGTCGTGGACAACGGCGGATGATGCCAGTGCCGGTGGTGGTGACTGCACCAACAAGAGCGTCAGCCTGTCTAGCCTGGACAGCGAGGAGCAGGAGACGATCCGGGTCACTGAGCAACGGCGACGATCGGCACGAAACAGCACTGGAGGTAGGTTTTGAATTTATGTCGATATTTTTCAAGTCGAACGAAGCGGAAGGATTTCTTCTGAAAATGATAGAAAAATTAAATTTTTTAAATAGAAGAGGCTTTCTTATATATTTTTTTATAACCTTGAAAGCAAAAATATATTATAAAATATATATAACATATATATAATACAATATAATATGTAAATATGTCCAATTCAGCAGTACTAAACGAAAAAGGGAATTCAAAACTTAAAAAACATTTTCAATTGTCTATTAGAGAGTTAATCAAATCGTTTTATTTTTAGCGGCAAAGCGTATATTCATATTAAAAATATATTAGGCATACAATAAATTAATTTTATCGCGAAATCCCAGGACTTTACAAAACTACTATAGGATAGGGTTTAATGAAAAAAAAAAACTGGTATTTCTTTTGAAAATATTAAAGGATTCCTAAGAGGCAAATCAAAAATATATAATGATATCGTTATTTCCTACATCTAATCTGCATACTTCCATAATAAAAAAAGTAATCTAAACACTCCCAAATAATACTACATACACGTTAAAACAACAAATTGACTGCCCTATGAGAAATAAGCTATTCCCGCATGCCTATATTTACGGGGAATGTTGCTTGCAATCATTAGGAAATAGCGCTAGAACCCCATTTTGCCTTTATATCCCATTCGTGGGTTTGTTTTATGAGAGCCATAAAGCTGGGAAAAAAGTAATTATACATTACCCAGATTTGTGGAGGTCAGCAAATACCCTGCAAATAAAATCTTTAAAAAATATATGGTTTATAGTTTTCGTATTTTTGAAATAATTTCTAAAATGTTTTAAACTTTTTTGCATGATGTAAAATTAGCCAATAGCTTAATTAACTTTTCGTAGGGAATTGATATGCCGCTGATTTAAAGCACAGGTAGGGGCCAAGTTAGTTTCCATTTTGATAAGAAATTCCACAAATGCCCCTTATCTTTTGGAGCTCTCTGGCATTGGTAGCTCCGGCCAGAGGCAGACGAATCGAACCCTCCACGATTAGTAATTAGTAACTAACCGAGTGCATACCTCTCTGCGTTTGCAGGCATTTCCACCCACTCCTTGAACGAGGCCGAGCTGGCCAGGGATTTCGAACGGATTGCAGCTAAACGCAGCCTGGCCACGGAGATCATCAGTCGGATACCACTGCAAAAGAGCATTTCGACGAGCTCGATAATTGCCAAGGAGGACATCAAGGCGATCGCCCGCCACCTCACGGACAGCGAGGATGAAAACCAAAGCCTACTGCGGTCTCACGCCAAGATCGAGGTCTACGACAACGTAGAGAAGCGTCCCAAGCGGGGCTCCATCTTCTTTCGCAAGAAAAAGCCCAAGGCTAAGGCAAAGTCACTCGTCGGCGGTCAACTTAGCGCGTGCGACGTGTGCGGGGCGAGCATAACACTGGCGCAGATAAAGGAGCACCACTTGGAGTGCAACCGGATAAGGAAAATGGCAGCCGGCCAGGACTATTATGATGGTCCAGATGCAGCTACCACCTTTAGCAATCCAGAGGATCAGCCGCTGATACGGTCTGACCTGCAGTTCCTCAACGAACCGCCCATCGAGGCTCAGCACTTGGGTGCAGATCCCACATTGGGCATAGTTCTCAAGGAGCATGACTCCTGGACCCCGAATGTGCCCAAGGAGCTGCTCAAGACCCTCAAGGAGCTGCAGATAAAGCGGCAGGAGCACATATATGAGTTCATCATGACCGAGAAGCACCACTGCCAGACGCTAATTGTCATGCAGAAGGTGTTTGTGGAGAGCTTGGAGCGACACTTTCCCTCCCTCAATCTCAATGGTATGTTTCCGCGCCTGCAGCAGCTCACCGATCTCCACACCTGCTTCCTGCGTCAACTGCGCCTTAAGCAGCGGGAGCAGCCGATGGTCGACAGCATTGCTGACATCCTGCTGGACTTCTTCTCGCTGGAGCAGGCTCAGTGCCTGAGGCTAGCGTACGGCGAGTTCTGTGCCAACCACCGCACCGCCCTGGAGCAGTTCAAGCTCTGCCTGACGGATCCGAGCTTCGCCGAGTGGTACAAGCATTGCCTGCAGAATCCGCTGCTCAAGAAGAAGGGCATCCCCGAGTGCATTCTGTTCGTAACTCAGCGCCTCACCAAGTACCCGTTGCTGATTGAGCCACTGCTGAAGAGCGCCAAGGATAACAAGCTGGAGACGGACAAGCTGCAGCATGCCCTAAACCTGGTCAAATCGCTTCTAGTCGACGTCGATGCCTGTGTGGCGGAAAAGGAGCTGCGGGAGCGACAGCTTGAGATCTATGGCCGTGTGGATGCCAAGTCCTTTGCCATTTACAAGAACAAGCCCTTCCGCAAGTCTGAACTGGGTGTGGAATCACGACGCCGCCTGAAGTTCGATGGATTGGCCACCCTGATGCAGGGCAGAGCCAAGACCCAGCTGGTCCTAGTGGTGGTGCTCACCGACTGTCTGTGCTTTCTCAGCGAAAACTCCGGCCACAACAAGTACACCTTCTTCACGCCGGAACACAAGGCAGGCGTGGTGCCGCTCCAGAAGCTGCTTATCAGGGAGAAGGCGGGCACCGAGTCCCGGGGAATATATATCATTAGCTCGAATCCCGATTTTCCCGAAATGTACGAGCTAAAGGTGCAGACACCGAAGGATAAGAACACGTGGATACAGACCATTCGCCAGGCGGTTCTTGACTGCCCCGCCACGGACATCATCGAGGCCGAGGATCTGACGGCAGAGGAGAAACTGCGGATTGGCGTGAACAAGAGGGAAACGATTGAGAAGATGCGCCAGAAGGACATTGAACAGGCGCTGCTTCTTGAAGAGAAGCTGATGCTGCAGCTGAATTTGTTAAAGGATCAGAAACCATTCGGGGATGTCATTTCCGGCTCCTCCGCCGCCTCCAATGGCAGTGCAGCCAATTTTCTAGCTGCCTTCGGCTCCTACAAAGATCTCGTTACCGCCGACTGTGACACGGGCGAGCTCTGGCGGCGGGTGCTCAACACCGTGCAGGACATTAGCCAATTGGCGTCCACCATCTACTCGGCGGCCATGGGCCAGCCGGTGTCCAGAACTCTGAGCAGCGTGGGCGAGAAGCAAAGCGACCAGTATGCCTCACCCACGCTGCCGAAGCGAGCGGAAACCTTTGCGGGATTCGATGAGAAGCGTGGAAAGTTTGGCTCAAAGCTGGTGCTCACGCCACGTCTCCAGGAACTCCAAGAGGAGAAGCGGGATTCGAAGAGCAGCTCAACGTCAACGTCGGGCGTGATGGCAGCCGAGCAGCAGTCGCTGGAGAACAACAACTATGCCGTGCTCCAGGTGTCCCATCACCTGCACACCTTGCTCTGCATTATTTCCCAGCAAATGACGAGCATCCACAGTCTGCAACAGCAGTTGGCCCTTTACCGGGAGAGTCCCCGGACGAGTGCTTACACGCACAAGGATCAGCTGGAGGAGTTGCGCAATTTGCAGGACAAACTGCAGGAGGAGAAGACAGTCTGGCATCGTCAGCAAAAGCAGCAGCAAGAGGAGCTGGCCGACATGAGGGCCCAGCAGCTGCAGTTGCAGCAGCAGATCAAGGCCGAGCAGGAGGATGTGCGTCAGCAGCGCGAGCAGTTGTACCGAAAAATGGAGCTGCTCTCGAGTCAGGGCCTGCTGCTCTCGCCCAGCACTCCGCTGCCCGTACCCCTGGTGGCCCCCAGTCATCCCCTACCCACGGCTCCAGTGTCCGATGACAGCCATGAAACGGACATGGCAGGCGGCAGCAGCACTCCCAGTGTGGCTGGGACTGTGGACCGGCGCAAGGAGAAGTGGCTAAGCGGCTCCTCCAGCTGCAAGACACCGCCTGTGAATTTGCTCAGTGCGAATAATGCACCCAAGGCCAACGCCGCACTTGTGAAACAGAAGCTGCCCATGAAGCTATCATCGCTTTCGTCGGCGAGCTCCAGTTCCGCCTCTCGTGTGGACAAGTCCGCCAGCTTCAACAGCACCCACAGTTCGCCAGCAGCGTCTACCATTGGCTGTGTTCAGCAAATCTTTCCACTCAAGTTGGCGGACCGAAGGAATGTCACCACGCCTTCAAATGCCACAACGACCCCGACGACGACGACTTCGGGATTAGTGCCGCAACACTCGCGTACGGGCAGCTCCCCGGCTATTATTCAGCAGACAACGACTACAGCTACCACCACACCGACTTCAAGCGGCATAGCTCGAGCGGAATCCAGTGCTGCCCACTATACGCAGCGAACGCCGACGAGCAGCCGGGCTGGAACGTTTGCCAGAACGGCAGTGGGGACGGGAGGCCTGGGCTTGGGATCCGGCACAGCGCCGCGTGCCAAACCTGAGGAGGAGGAGATCTACTTCTGACGCAAATTCTCGCCAGAAGTCGAAATCTAAAGTGTAAAATCACAATGCCTAAATTCACTGACACGTATTTTTCATATTCCAATTAATATGCATTCCCTTAAATAAGATAGGAAAAAAGTTAAAGAAAACCTATAATTTATTATGAAATACCTAAAATGACTTTGAAGTTCGATATTATGTACCTGTGAATGTAAACTTCCAGTGGAATCGCCCACATTTCACACTTGGAATGCGAGAATATGTGTCCATGGGATTAGGCTGAAAGATCAAGGCAAAGATTTAATAGTAGCAAGATGCATAGCGCTCATATAATATGTGTAATGCTTGATCAAACATTCCGAGTGCAAGACCTAAAGAAAGTAGAGTATAAAATCGGTCTGGTTAACGATTTGTTTCGGAAACCAAACTTATAATTGGCTTCATTCCAACCTAAAGTTATATGTGTGTTTTAGATGTAGTCCTAAGCCTAACTCATTCCTAAACCGAGAATGCATATTTTTCATACTGCCCGTATTTTAGGCTCAATATTTAATTGTACTTAATGATATTTTTTTCACAGACTCGCTACCATTCCAATGCATCTCAAAACTGTTCAGTAATATACTTTAATATTATTTATTTATTTATATTTTAATGCAATTTTACACCAGAAAAGCAAGCAAAAAGTATATAACATGTGCAAGTGTTTCCAAACGAATTTGATTTCTTCAAAAAGAAAGCTTTTTTAAATATTTATGTAAACAATACAAACTCGACTTGTATTATTTTTTAAGTCCTTTTCGGTTTTAACTCATTTCCGTGTTGCGCTTATATAACGATATAAAAACTATTTAGCATATAGTTTATATACCTTGTAAATAAATTATAACATCCGTGTGTGTGTGTGTGTATTTTACATATCCGATTTGCTCGCTATATAGTAAGTGTTTATGGGAGCAAACACTCTCGATCCCCCATCTCATCTATGCAATATTGTAAGCTCCAATAAATGTTCAAAATTATACATTCAAATTATACAAATTTATGTTTTACTGTGGGACAAGATATGGTTGGTACTTAATTGGTCTTGTTATATGGGTCTTTCTATTAATATTAATATTAATAGAAGCAAGATTGGTTAAAAATTATTGAGAATAGTTAAGGCCCTATAAATGGGCTCGTTGGCAGCATAATTTGATCTTCAAATTGGTAGGTATAGGGGGTTGAATTTTGTTTCCATATAGTCACATTAGGAAGTGTTCCAATTAATTCAAAGAAAGAAAGAAGAGGAAAGAATCTAGCATATTCTAAAACGGATTTAAAAATGTTCGAGGGCAAAAAAAAGGGCATGTAATTGAAATTACATATAATACAAAATCGAAACTAAATTCGGGAAGCCGAAATTTGTATACCCTTCGCATCAAAACTCGATCAAAGGTCAGCCAAAAATGCATTAATTTCAGTACGGAAAACTTTTTTAAGCTAGTTTTTTCTAGGTTAACAAATCTAGATACTGATTTTTAAATTTTAAGAAATCAGAATTTGTTGACATTTTTTAGAATTTTAACGATGTAACCCCTTATCAAATTTTGTAAAAATTAAAAAAAAAAAATTTCTTTCAGAGATGGTTAAAGGGAAGCGCCTGTTAATGCTGATCAAGAATATATATGATTTATGGGTTCGGAAGCGACTCCTTCACTGCTTTTCTAGCTTCTGACTAAAATTATAATACCCTGCAAGGGTATAGTAATCGATTATAGAAATGCGGTTGATCTTACAATGATTCTGTTTCAGAACACAAAGTGCGATAAATAATAACACTTTCAATCAACTTCATTTTAAAACATTTCCAAATATTTATTTTTTCAATTATATGTCTGTTTTACCTTAAATACTATATAACGAACAATCGTTAGTATGAACCTTATTTACATTGTAAAGAAATTTGTTTTCATGATGTGCAATTATTATTATTATAGATTTCCTCCAATTTTAAGCAGTTTTTACCTACATATCAAAGTCATTCTTTCGCGGACATTTACTGCGAGTATGTCCTTCCTGACGACACAGGCCGCAGCGACGCGATTTCCCTGTCTTTTCAGAAGAACCCGCTCCTTGGCCGCGTCCGCCCTGCGGGTTTCGATTGCCCGATCCCCAGGCAGAGCTGCTGCAGCTGGTACCTTGGTTTTGATCCTCATCGCCCCACTTGAAGAAGCCGCACGACTTCTCCCGCGTGGGACAGGCAAAGAAGGGCCTGCCCTGGTTGGGACCGTCCCTGCGCACAGTAAGACTGTTGGCTACCTGCCCGCAGTTGCACTTGACCTGCTCCTCTCCATGGTTTTGCGTGGTCTTTGTCTTTGTCTTGGTTTTAGTTATAGTGACAGTGCTGCTTGAGTTGGAGCGCATGAAGGATGAGTGGTTGCTTCTCTCCTGGTGACTTGGCAGAGTAACGACACGATTTGTGCCCCAGGAGGGGGCATTGGTGCTGCTGCTCTGCACGGGTTGTCTCGATGAAGTTGATGCTTGTTCCTCATCAGCCCATTGGAAGAACTTGCACGCGTTCGGCTTGGGGCACTTGTAGAACTGCCTGCCCTGGTTGGGACCATTATTTCGCACGGTGTGCTGACGAGCCGGCTGATGACATCCTGTGCACAGCACTGCTTCAGGGTCGGCAGGCACTGTGGTAGGCCTTTCCCAATCGGTGCTGTCCCAGCGAGGACGTTTAGCTAATGGTTTAGGAGGCGGTGTAGCGACGGCTGAGCGGCCTCGACTACCCCAAACCATGGGCTTCTCATTCGCTTCGTCCTGTGCCTTCATCCAGTCCGAGAGACTCATGTCCAGACGCTCATCACTTTGGGTGTTGCCGTTCACCAAGGCCTCGAACTCGGCATCATCATCGGCGGCAAAGGCAGCGGCTATGTCGTCATCTAGGGTGATGGAATTGGCGACTTGTGGTTGAGTTGTGCTCGTACTGGTCTCCACAGAGTCCACAGCAGCCAGCATGGCCTCCTCAAAGCCATCGTTACTGTCAAAGAAGCCATCCAGTTCGGTGGAGGGTGAGTTGGCAGCCGCACAACTAAAGTAGCTGCGAATGGTGCCGCCAGTGGAAGAGCTGTTACTGGATTTCGAACCTTTCTTGGTTTTTGCTTCGGCTTTTGGTGGTTTTTTGGTTTTTCCTGGTGGTTTCTTGGGTTCTCCAAAATCTCGTTTTCTAGTTGGAGGAGGAACAGCTCCCATAGAGCCCCAACCGCTTCCGCCACTTCCTCCTCCTCCGCCTCCGCCACCACCTCCTCCTCCTCCACCTCCTCCTCCTCCGCCACCACCTCCTCCTCCGCCTCCTCCCGGTCCTGGTCGCCAGTCTCCCCCACTCCCTGCCTCACCCACAATACGACCTGCTCTCTTTACAGAATCCAAATTAATGTTGAACGTGGAGCGAAAGAGATTGTCACAGGGCAGGCAGGTCTTGTACCAGCCATTTGGAGTGTTGAAGACCCCACGATAGTAGGGCGTGCTCAGGCGGAACTTGAGCAGGCGGTGTGTATCGCCACAGCTCGGACAGCACTCATCCAAAACGGTCACATCCTTGCACTCCATGGGCAGCCAGACAACATTCTTGCAGTCGGGGAAGTTGGTGCAGCCGATGAACCAGCCCTGCTGGTTCTTCTTGGCCTTCAAAGCCAAGGTGCCTTCATTACACTTGGGGCACTTGAAGAGCGTTTGCATCTGATGGCTTTCCGATTCTTGATTCAAGGGATTCGCCGCGGGAGTTTCGTTAATGCGAGCCGCTATCTTTGAGTCCATGGCGGTGATCTTGTCGGTAATCTGCTGGTAGGACTGCTTATACTTGGCTATATTCTCCATCAGAACAACCTTGGGATCCTTTTGGCCCTGACAAATGAGCTTCAGGTCCGACTCGAACTCTGCACGCAACTGGGGCTTGGCCAGAGCCAGTTCCATGGCATCATAGCCCTCGTAGAGTCCCATCCCGATAACACCCGGCACCAAAGCCCCCTTGTCCAACACTCCGATGTAGCCACGTTCCTTAATCGTGTTGATATGCTCCGCGTGCGTGGCATCCGTTCCGATGCCGTGCTTCTCCATCAGAGCTATCAGATCCGCCTCAGTCAGCAGCGGGGGGGCCGTGGTGGCACCCTCGTGCAGCGACACCTCCGTCGGCTCGAATCGCTGCCCCTGCTCGTAGTGGTGGATCTGCTTGGCGTTCCACTTCTCGTACACATAGACGTCTAGGTAGTTGCGCTCGTGAATGACCAGGCCGTTGCCCGTAAACTTCTCGCCGGCAATGTCGATGTGCACCAGGGTTTCGGAACCGATGGCATCCTTGCTGACACAAGCTAGGAAATGCCGGACCACCAGTTCATAGACCCGAGCGTCGTTTCCCTGCAGATCTTAGAGGAGGGGAATGTAAGTCAAGATTAAAGGGGTATCCGGGGATCTACTCACTGTCAGCCGGTTTGGTGGGATGTATGGGGGGATGCGCCTGATCCGACTTGCTGCCGTTGCGCGGATTCGGACCCCAGTCAACCACCCGCTGGGCAAAGGCCCCCCATTCGGGGTGACCCGTATGCATCTGGACCAGCGGCGCCAGCTCAAACTCCTTGGAGAACTGGTTCGTCTCCGTGCGGGGATAGCTGATGAAACCCTTGCTGTACAATTTCTCAGCAATGGTCATCGTCTCCTTGGCCGACAGCTTCAGCTTGCGAGAGCCGAGCTTTTCCATTTCTACCGTATCCATTGGCGTGGGTCGCCATTTGTGCTTGGGCTTTACCGTAACGCTTTCCACAAGGGCACGCGGGGCAGGCTCAGAGAGGCACAGCAGCAGGTAGTTCTCACAGGATTCCTTGTCGAAGAGACGGTTCCGAGCCCAATTGAACTCCACCGTCAGGTCATCAATCGTGTGGAGAACTTGTAAGGGAAGTCAATGACTACTTGGAATCTTTGTGCTCGGTATCTGCTTACCTCTGATCTTCCAAAAGGGCTCAGAGACAAAGGCCTCCACCTCCTTGTAACGCTCGGCTACGAACCCCAGAGTGGGTATCTGACAGCTTCCGTAGGATATGAGCTTGTCTGCTATCTTCTCGGGAAACAACCGCTGCAGGCGCATGGTCTGGAAGCGGGTGATGGCCGCCCCAGTGCGTAGATCCAGCTCGGTGCGCACATCCACTGCATCGCTCTGCCGCTTGTCCGGCTGGCCCAGCTGCTGGAGAGCCCGGCGCACTGCCGCCGTTGTGATCTCCGAGAAGCTGGCCCGATAAACCGTCAGATTCGGTTTGATGGCACGACAGACGTCGATAATCTCGTAGCCAATGTTCTCGCCCTCTCGATCGCAATCCGTCCAAATGATCAGACCTTGGCAGCCCCGCACCTCGCGCTCCAATGTCCGCTTGATGGGCTCATAGTCCGGACCCACACTCTTCTTAACGGGCGCATCGAACAGGACGCGCGGATCAATGACGCGCCAGTTGCGGTAGGACACCGGGAACCCCAGCTGCATCAGGTGGCCGGAGACGGAGGTCATGACCATCTTGGCATTTTGGCCGCGCACTGACGCCTCGAAGTCGTACACCTTGTTGTATACCGAGTAGCCCTCGCGCTGCGTGGGAAACGAAAGACTAAGCACCTATTCCACAAATCCTTCCAATCCGCTTGGCTTACCCGACGCGCCGCACCCTGGGACAACAGTCCGGCAATCGTCTTGGCCGCGTCGTTCTTCTCAGCCACATTGAGGAACTTCATCTCCCTGGTTTGATTAGCGCAGCAACGTCTCTGTGCGGCGAACACTGGGCGGAAACATCTTAGGAACACTACCATTCAATGAAATTCTAAGTAAAACCATTTAATCGCGCCACCGTCAAAACCAAGGAGGCTAGGGATGGGTCAACTTAACGATAGGTACTATCGATATATTATGTTTAATTGTGCGGTACATCGATACACATTTTCAGAATCGATATAGTCGAAAAAGTTATATATCGTTGGGAAGGTAAGTACAAAGTTTAACATTTTATCTGGTTTATATTAAATTATAATTTGTGCTCTTTTATTAATTCGAAATTTTTAGAATTTGGCATTGCGGCTGTCCTAGTAGTATATTCAATGAGGTTTTATTTTATAATTGCATATTTCCTGTCACATAAAATTATTATTTAGTTATTTTTAAATATAAATATGTAGAGCATCAAAAGTACAATATAAATATTTTAATTATTTGAAT
>JAEIIJ010006975.1:0-19089 GCA_018904815.1 Drosophila ogumai
AAAACCCTTAAATGGGTGTCTCAAAGTATGCAATGCAAGTCTACAGGTGGCGGATTTAGTATAAATTTGTATTTTAATGATATACAAATATAAGTAGCCTTGTTTATAACACATTGCTAGGTTTCCTTTTTTTTAATTTCTGAGACTTGTGTATAGATTGTGCATTTAATATTTAATTTTTTATTGAATTTAAAATTGAATTTAATTTTAATTATTTAATTTTCTCTTAATTAAACTCAATATTTTTTTTTATTTATTTCTAATATATTTATTTATATATTTTCCTACATTGCCCCACACTTTTAACCCTCACTGTTGACTCCACCGCTCGGTTACGGTTACCTACTCCGCTCGACATCACTCCTCCGGGTTTCCGTTTCGGTGACATTGCTCTCCTATCCCACTCCGTCGCACCTCTGGATCTCCACATCCCGCCCTGAAATTTCACTCCTCCGCCCCCGCGCTCTGTTTTGGCCGCCGCGAATTGTTTACACGCGACAAACTTGTCATCGTTTTTTTTTCGTGTACATCTCGGATGATAAAAAAAAGGTTAGCGACTTTGTCTTTGGCATGTTGTGGCCTCTTGTTGGGCTAGGCCACGAGCTCAGGTAACAACAAATATAGGAAATATATAACATATATGAAAGAACCAGGCAGGCTGGTGGTCAAAAAAGAGAAAGAGCCAAATTAAGTCGCATGATCATGGAAATTGTGCCACTTTTGTACTTGCTCGAAACTCGGGCGTCAGAGTTTGCATATCATCTCTGGCTCCGTCTCCAGACACGTAATAACTCTTCGGGTTCGTATCTGGGCAGCTAATCATTCTCAAATACCATAAAAACACAACTCGCAGAGCTCTCAGCTGATGGCCAAGAGGCTGGTAAGGCAGCTAAAACCGAAACGGGAGCAGCTACCAAAAGCTTGGTCAACAGTCAGCAGAAATCTTGGCTAATGGCGTGCTAATCTCGTGCTGCCGTTTCTAAAAAGCTAATCAGGGGTTTTGCTTCTCAGTAAATTTAATTTTATAAACTTTTCCAGAAACGGAATTATTATTAATATATTTTTACTACAGATTTCTGCAATTAAAAACAATATAAAAAGTAATTCTTATGAATGAATAAGTTTTATTTAATATCTAAATTAATTATCATTTATTTAAGCTTAGCTCATTTTTCTTCACATATTTGTTTTACTTGAAAAGGTCCACTATCAGCAAATTACTTTTTTAACTTGCTTACTTATGAGATTAATCATTTTGTTAAATGTTTGTTACCCTGTCCGATTAAATCCACTTAGTTTGCTTTGAAACTTTCCACGTATTTTACTTCCTCTTTTTATTTTTGTGTGTCAGTTGGCTTGTTCCTGTTAATCTGTAAATTTTAAGACAAATGTTTGTTAATTATTTTGACTAATTTTATAAAAAATAGAAAATATGTAGTGTTGTTTGAGAAAATTATGATAATCTCACACTGCATATGAAGGGCTATAAATATATGGTATATAATTTAACAATATATTATATATATTTTCTTAAATACCACACATTATATCACTTATATTTTAACCTATTTTATATGTATATAATCTTTTTAATATTTAATTTAAAATATATTCCAAAATATTTCTCCCATTCCCCCCTAAAACTCCTCGATCCACCCTCCAAGTTAAGTCGTCAACTTTCAGCTCGATGATCTCGATTTGTCTGGACAGCAGTCCAACTCTGCTCAAATATGGGCTAATCGCTGTAGATGCCCCTCTTGATGATGCTTCTGGCTGCTTGGCGCTTTTTTGTTTGTTTATACATCTGAAAGTTATTTTTCTTTTTGGGCAACTCAAAGATTTCGGCAGCATTTTGTGATTGTGTTCCTCCACTTAATTGCTGCTGGAATCTTGTGGTTTTATGGTTTATGATTCAACTGCGCTGTACCCACTGTGCAGGAGACTGGGGGCCGTGGCGGGTTGTCAGTCTAAAGTTCACAAGTTGTCAAAATGTTTGCGCTGAAGTCTCAGTCTCCGGAGCATTTTGTGGCCCGGACTTATCTGACTGTGTTAACACATTACCAACACTGATGGACTACAGCTCGAGATCTATTTTCTTTTGAGTTTGACGGAGGCTGATTCAACAAATAAACAAAAGGTGTTTACCACACAATGAGAAAAGTCTTTATACCATTGGAAATGTATAGATTTTTAAGTGATGTCGATTAAAAATATAATAAATAATTGTAACAGCTTTAAATTCATCTCAGATTAAAAATTGAAATTGTAGAAATATACTCTTGATATTAAGATTTTTCCTTGTGCAGTCGTGGGTTTAATATGTCTATTAAATGAAAATAGACACTGACGAAGCTGCTGAAAAGCTACCCCATACAATACACCCATACACTTGCTTAAAAAACAATAAAAAAAATAGAAAACCAAATGAGAAGAAAAGTCAGACGAGCAATGATTAATGGATGCCAAACGATTGTGAAATTCTATAAACAAATTCGAGTCAGAGACAAAGGCTTTAGTATGGAGGGAGAAAAAAGTGCATTTGGCTTCGATCACCTTTCCGAATCAACTGTCAAATCTCTGTGATGTTCACCTGAGATCAGAGATCTCTCCGGTGGAAAAGAGAGTGAGTGAGGGAAAGGCGCTTCTCTCGCACTATCAATGGGCGGTCATAAAAACTTTATGGCCTCCCGGCAAAAAAAAAAAAAGCTGCCTCAGCAGCTACAATTCTTTTAAGTGCCCTCCATAGTAATTACTCTCAAGCCCAAAGTCAGCTGAAAAATATGCCACTACAGATCCACAAACATCGGGTTTGTATATATAGTTCTTTGCCGATAACCAAACACTTTTGTGGGGGAGGGCGCTACACGGACTGTTTGTGGTATTGTTCAACCGAATGACCGATTCGGGGAACCGATTCTGCCACAAAAAAAGATGAAAAAAGCTCACTCAAAACGGCTTTAAAGACTCCGAAGCGAAGAACAACAAACAAAAACGTCGTGTTATGAGCTATTAACGTAATTGGAAAATGGCATTGGGGGAATTAGAGCGCTCTTTGATGCACTACAATGAAAAAGTCGGGCTACTTTGGATTAAGAAAAATAAACAGAAGCCAAAAATTGAATTTTATGGAAAAATCACTAATTAAGCTTAGCCAAAAGGGAGGGAGAAACTGACTCATACTTTGAATAAAGAATATTGGGGGTAAAGATGATGTGAATTAATGCATGAATTCAACAGAGATTGAAAGGCAATCTTTCTATGTAATTAATTAATATTTAATCGTTAGCTAATTTTCCCTTATTCCCTTATATATTGTTAAATTAATCATATACATATATACAGTACTATATTATTAAATATTTAAAAAAATTAATCCCAAACCACTCTCTCTCCCTAATTTTATTGATCTGTTTTTCCTCGCAATTCCGCTCATTTTGAGGTATCTGTGTCTGCCCCTGTCTTTTTTTTTTAGGCTTGTAATTAAAAACGCATAAAATCGAAACAACAAAGTAGCCCCACAACAAGCACAAACAGAGAAAATGTTAATACTCTGGCTGGCATTCATTTTTACGCAATGTTCTCTTCATAATTCAATTGTTTTTATTGTGTGCGCCGACACACACGGCGGCCATAAAATTTTATTAATTTAATTGGATTTTTTTCTGCTGCCTTGGTCGTAATTAACGTAGAAAGTGCTGAGTGTGCGCGGCCACAGGAAATGCTTCTTCCCTCTTCCAAAAAAATTGTAAATTAAAAAAAAAAAAACAACCAAAAACCGCAACAAAAAACAGATTTAGTTTATAAATTATTTGGAGCTTTTATTATTATTTATTTACCACTTTTACCACCCATTGTTGCTTAAACAATTAAAAAATACACACACACAAAAAGCCCGAAAAGAGCCACAAAAAATAATATATTTCGAGTCAACTGCTTGTCTTTTTTCGAGCGATTCAGTTGATTTACTAGCTAGCCCCCGAAGAAGTATCCAAGTATCCAAGTATCCACGTATCCGAGTATCTGTGAGATACTTGAGTATCTGTGCGAGACGGGCGTGTTGAAATGGACAGTCAGCATCAGAAGCGGCCGAGTACTAAAAGAGATTTATGCCCATTTTGTCAGCTGCTCACTCACTGTAGACATTCCGCCACACCGTTCCCAAGTTCAAACTCTATGAAAATGGATTTCAACATGATTTTTACTGGCCGACATAAATAAGCCCCCACTATTTTTTGGCCATTTCCATTCGCGGCCATTCCTGGTCACCTACCGAAAAATAAGTGCCAGGGCTTAATTAAGCCACATCCCCGAGGTTCGAACACGAAGGGGTTCTGGGGTTCATCATAAATTGGTCTTAGTGTGGCCGGGCTGATGCCGAGCGGTCCGATCAAAAACAAAGAGCAGCCTTGCCAAAGGACCACCGGAGATCTCTGGAAGATCTCTGGGATCTTGGCCCTGCATAATTTGCCGAAAACAGGTTTCCGGCTCCTCTCCGACTCCGATGCGGATTAAGCGATTAAACAAATTAAAACAAATTACGTTTTTGCACCCACCACAGCGACGATGAGCATAAAATTAATAAAAATTTACCTGTCACGGAAAGTGGAAGGCCTTAAAAATGTCCCAGGCGGTGAGGAATATTAAGGTTTTCTTTTTTTAATGAGCCATTTACAGGGTGTTACTTAAATGGGGAAGACTTTAGGAATTTATTTCTTTAAAAATATTTCAGGTCACTTTAAATTATTTCAAATTTAATGAATCCAACAATAAACTATATTATTTCTTCTAGAGGGTTTTCTGTTCAAATCTATTTCCTGATTGTTTTATTCGGCGCCAATTGTTGCAGTTCGGTTTGTGTTTTGCCAGCCCATTAATTTTCTTTGGTCTCGACCAGAGCTCTTCCTGCCCCCGAAGCGCCCACAAATTATGATCGACAAAATGGGCAATTATAATTATTGTTAACGGTTTGTTTAGGCAGCATTAGTTTGGCTGTTTAGTTAGTTTCGGTTAGGCCAATGCCGAAATTTATTTTAATATTTATGGACTGTAGTTCATTAAAATGCAAATTTATGGGCCCTCGTGGTCTCAGCCTTCTTGGCCAATTGGCCAATTGGATTTCAATTGAAATACACACAAGCAAGCGGAAAAAACTTGTAGAAATTTATAGCAACTTTGGCGCTTGGCAATTGTTAACAAATCTACTGTATATATATGCATATATCTATCTGCATTGAGTGCGTTTGTATGTATATTTTCCAATTTTTCCAATGATATTGCGTATGCGCCATGTGAGTTTATGGCGGACGCGTGTGTTTCGTTTCGCCAAGTGAAATACATACGCAAATATTGCCCATACGCCGCATTGAACGCATGAAGTGAGGGCCTCAAGTGATTCAGGCATACACTAATTGAGAATTCACCAGAAATATGCTCGTTCCGGGAGAAAGTCAGGGTTAACAGAAGGTTTCTTTTTATGATTTAACGGAATTTATTGTTTGGGTTATATTGTATCTTTGTTCTTTCTGGATAAACTCCAACTGACAGTTCTTTTGATTACTTCTTACTAATTGAGCTTGTGAAATGTGTACTTTTCGTTAATTCTGACTAAGTGAGAATGTAAAGACTGGGGCTTTTATGGTTTTATTGAAGAAATATAATTATAATTATTTATAAACAAATTATATTTAAATTATGGTTATTATATTTATTTTCCTCGGACTGCTCTTACTTTATATTTATTCTTAAATAGAAAAGCCAGCAATCTTCTCGAAGCTTCATTTAACTTTAAGACCTAATCTCAGCTTACTTGCCTATTAAAAAAAATTGTTTTCAAGGATCGCGTTTCACATGTCAACCCTTCGTTTACTATGTTTTAGAGATTTTGTTACATCGGTAATTACTCAACAATTTTTAACCTGATTAAGCAGAAGCAGCAGAAAATGCCTCACCTGGACGAAAGCAAAAACAACTGCTGGCTTGGGGCAGCGACATTAACTTGTCGCCGTTCTTGTTTTTATTTTTATTTATTTATTTTCTCATATATTGTTGTTGTTTTTTTTTTTGCTGGCTGTCAATGGCACTCAGTGCTGAATGCAGGGCATGTGCTGCATGCATTTAACTTTAACATGACAAACCGCAAACTCATAATACACAACATCGGCGACAACAGGTTTCCACAACAACCACAAGATAAAAGGGGGTTCAAGTACCTCCGACTCCATGCCAAGTATATCTCCAGCTCTGCAGCTCCCACTCCTTCAACCTCAACTGGACGACGACTGGCCGCGTCTAGAGAGAAGGAGAAAAAAAAACTGAAAAAAACTGTCCCAACTGTCTGAGCGGGCGATTCATAATATCATATTTCACTTCCTTCAGGATATCATAAAACTTGGCGCATTGCGTTGTGGCTCGCTGTGTTGTCAACATTTATTGAAAAGTCGTGCCGATTTTATAGCCATTTTCACTGTACACTGGACTCAGGAATATATCCCAATCCCATCCGAATCCCATCGGAATCCCATCCCAATCCCAATTGCAATCCCAAGACCCGAAGCCAACCCGAAACCCATCCCAAACGCTCTGAACTGTGGCGCTCCATCGCCCTGACTTAGTTTATTTTGCAGCTATTTATCTCGCTTAGTTGGTACTTTTGGCGTAGATTAAGTGCACTAAATACCACAAAACCCGGGCTAGAAGAGCCAGAAACGATTTGACTCCCGCCGATCGCCAGACGCAAAGCCCAGACGGAGCTGCAGACAACCCACTGGACTGGCGAGGACAAGGAGTTTGGGCTCGAGGTTGGGCCCCAGTTCGGGTTTGAACTGTGGCATGAAGTTGCATTCGCTTATTTATGAGTTAATATACATGAATTATGACATCAAAGGCCCCACAGCCAGGCGAAGTTGCTCTCTAGCCAGTCTCTTGGGACTGAAATCGAAAATGAAATGGAAATGAAAATGGAGGCCGCCTCATAGGCAAAGATCGTACACCAAGAGCAATAATTATTTTCGCTTATAAATACATAGTTTATAAAACAAAAATATATACTAATTAAAAATAAAACTGTCATTCATTATTATTATTTTCATGTTTATAAACTTTAATAAATTTCAGAAAATATAATGGTTAAAATAAACGTTAAAAATATATTTTGTAAATACTCTTAAAACTGTGCCTTTCTTCTTGGCTCATTTCTATATTTTTATTACCACAAAATATTTCTTCAAGTGCACCGATCTCCCGGGTTATCTCAGGCAAAAGGTTGGCTCTCAGAAAAAAAGAAAACAACGTTTGTTTTGACACGCGGCGTTTTGTCTAACGGAGGCGGCTTAATTGAGTTTCATTTGATTCACCGATTCGGCGGCTCTCGGGACTCAATCGCCAGGGCATCGCGGCAAATTAAGAGACCACACGCAAGGTGTGCTCCGGAAACAAAATATCCATGCTCAAAAGCTCCGCAAATTGAAGGTTGTGTGAAAAATTGTTCCACATACATACAAGGAGAAGCAAAACAAAAAAGATACAAGATACAAAATAAAATGGAATATTTTATGACTAAACGTCAGCCAGCAGAGGGCCCCGGCAACAATAGCAGAAACCCCAACCAACTATTACCAAAAAAAAAATAAATATATATATATATTTGTTCGAGCTTCTGTTGCGGCTTTGCGGTCTGAGTTCGGTTCATCGTTTGTCGGTCTTTTGCCTTTTTTGGCAGAGACGTTGAGTTCCCCAGATCCTCATTCCAAGTCCAACTTCATCGCTTGGTGCGTGTGGCATGTTGCCATTTGAGTTTTACATGTGTTTGCGGCCTTTTTGAATGCCGCTGTGGAAGCGTGCGCTGCCCGCTCTATATTACCTGAGAGAAATATTCCCAATTTGGGTGATCCCCCCGCCACCAGGTCGCCAATTAGTTACAGCTGGAGCTCAGCTCCCTGGCGGAAGGAAGTATTAGTCAGACTCTGAGATATTCAAGGGCACGTGGAGGGAGGAAGCCTATAGGGGAGACTATAATTCGAATTTCATGAATTCTTGCAAGGGAATCGAGATGAGTCAGCTGGCAGTCTGATAGTGTGACGCATCAGATGAAAAATCATTGGAGGAGAGAAGAAGCTATCTGTGAATTCGGTAACAATTAGGGAACATCAGTATTGATAGCATCTCTAGTTCGTTGACATGTTGATATAAATTGAGATCGAAAGAGAAACTTGATAAGAATGTTGTTAAATTTGAATTGAAATTAGTAACAATTCCCATTAGATACAGAATATTCCTTTTATTTTTATTTTAGGAAATTGACATGAAGATTGAACTCCTAAAATACTTTACCCTTGTATCAATCGAAAGCCGTCGTCATCCCTCCCTGAAAACTCCTGTCCTGTCCGAATACCTTCCTCTCCAATCGCTATGCCCAATGCATTTGTCAGTGCCAATTTGGCCTGATGGCAGCGAATTCGAGGGCAATGCTGACCGCAAGATGTCAACGTTAGGACAAAATGCAATGCGAGGTTTCTGTGGTGCCTCCAGACCAGATTGGGTTACAATAATTTCCCCATAAAAATGTCGAAAACTGTTGCGCACGCCGGAACCCTCCGGTTTTTGAATATTTTTTTATATAATTTTTGGACAAAGATTAGATCTGCCATGCGCAAAAATATTATGATGCGGCCAAACCAAAACCAAACCGCAAACAAAACAAAAATAAAATGCCAGACAAAAAGCTGAAATCGCAGCGATAAAAGGGGATGGCCGAAAATAAAGCACAACTGAATGCTTGAATGGCTGCCTGGATGGATGGACGGATGGCTACCAATCTGGCTGCTGAATCATAGAAACATAAGCGCGATCATAAGCGATCGCACAAGAGATAGCCCATCAGAGTTCCCAAAAAAATATAAACAGAGAAAAAAAAAGAAGGCAGGAAATATATAAATTGCAAGTCGAAGTGGGAAATACCCTAGAAGACAGGCTTGTTAAGATTGCTATTCTATTCTTTTCAAAAGATGGAAACACTATATATACAAAATTATATTTATTGTAATTTTATATGATTTTTATTAAGTTATTTATAACTCTAATATTGTCCAAAACAAATCAAGAATTTTAAATCTACTTCATAAATTTTAAATTGGCATAATTCCCAATAAATTCTATCTATGAGATCCTTTAGAGATTTCAAATTTAAATTTAAAACAAAGGCAAAACCTTTTTTGGCAAGCTTAGAGTTATGTTTTTAAAGGCAATACTTAATTCTTTCTCAAACAAATAATACCTTTTTTTAAGGGTATAAAGCTAAAGTTCAACCCAAACCGGCAGTTCGACATTTTTGCTAATTTGTTCAGGGCGACTGCCAGGATGTATTAATGTCGCTCAGCTGTCCGCGGCAGAGTGAGCGACAGAAAATTAAGGGTCTGGGCCTGAATCTGGTCCTGGAACCTGGATCGGTAGATCGGCATCGGGATCGAGAGACCCTAAAACTGGGTTTTGCGGCTAGGGCGATCCACTGTCAGCTTAGGCCTCGAACTACACGCGAAATCGGTTGACAAAGCGACTTTGGCGAGATGACTTCATTCGCGTTTTGTGTGCGTTTTGTCTGGACTCTGAGGATCGCAGCGATCGGGGCTCCAATCTGTGCCAATTTATCGATCAACACGCTTAAGCGCATTTCGCGTTTCTTGACTGGGCCGACGTCTTGAGATTTTTGAGGGCCTGCTCCTGCTCTCCTTCTGCTGAGCTTGATAAGCTTTATTGATGCGATTAGCGAAATGAGCTTTAGCCTGACAGCCATCAGGCCACCATTTGGAGCCTGAGGGGAGGGAGGCAGAAAGCCAACCAAAACCGACAACCGACATTTCTCATTAACAGAATCTTAACTCTTATTTTTCGGCTATCGACTCCCCGGTCGTGTTGCATTTTGTCAATCGGTGGTTCGAATGAAGTCATTCTGAGCACCGACCTTGACATGAAAGTCGCGCTGAGATATGGCTTTTGCAACAGGAAGTTGTTGACGGGGCGATAATGTGTCCATGTTGGTTTAAAGTGATTTGTCTTGTCATTTTTAATTACGGGTATTTCGAGAGGACTCTTTGTCGTGTGAGTCTTCAAAGATTTGTGAATTTCTACAGCTAATTTATTTTATTTAAATATTTATGGTACGAAAGACAATGTAGTTATTATTTCTTTAATCAAATTCTTTATATGATTAAAAATGTACTGCTTTAGTAGACTCTTGGAGGCTTAAGGTCAATTTAAAAAATCTGTATAAATTATTTGTATTTAAAGCATTATTTTTTGAACTAAAAAATTGCAACCTCCTAAGAAATTACACCCTTTTAATAACTATATTAAATACCTTTATGTAGTATGTGTTTTCTTGTCAATGGAATTGTATATTTAATCCCTGGGAATAACCTACCGAACAATATTTGTACATATATACCCGCAATCTGCAAAGTGTCACTAATAAACTTTAGCGGCCAGCTCATCACGCAACCGAAAGCCAGATTACTTAATTCCCAAATTGGCCTTAATTCACGCGCCAAAGTGTGTTAAATTGCCATGGCGAGGGAGCCTGGATCGGAGGATCTGAAAGGCCGAGGCGCTGAGCTTTTGCATATGCGCCCACCCGTGACTGGCCGTGACTACCTGGGAGTTAAATCCGTCCAGTCCCAGTCCGAGTTCAAGACTCAGATCCAGATCCAGAGCCATCTCCCATCCCATCCCATCCCTTTGGCCGCAGGGCACTTTGGATATCTGCTGCTTCGACTGTCTGTGTATTTTTGATGACTACTATCGGGTGCAGTCGCTTAGGCTATAAGAAAAGTGCCAGGCGCATCCGGAGGTCTCAACTCCATGCTTGCAGGATACTGAGAGAAAAAGGATAAACTATTTTGGGTGTTAATTGTTATTAAAGAAAATTAATCCAATAGTAAATAAATGGGAATTTTATTAGAACTTATAACAGCTTCAATTTTTAACTCATAATATAAAAATAAAAATATATTGCGAAATATGCTTAAATATATTTGATTTAGAAATTATCCATTCAATTTTATTAAAAGTACATTAAAAAAAATGTATTTTCCTCGCCTGGAAATGTATCCTCGCTTTGAAATGTATTCTTAATAAAAAAGCATAACCTAATTATACCAAATATATTTCTCCATATAAATTTCAAATATAAAAATTTTAAATATAATAAAATAACTTAATATTTAGTTTTTTCTTTAGTGCACTCCTTGCTATCCCTTTCCCTCGACCAAGGCGAATGAAGACGTTTCGTGACGATGACTGAGGTCCAGTCTTGTACCTCTGGCTTCATGCTTATTATTGAACTCAATTTGGCCGGCGCGTGTAATTTGACTTTGCCTTGAATTTGGCATACGGATTCGCTGCGCCTCCAATATTTGCAGAGGCCCGGAGTCCAGCCCTTCCTGCTCCTCGTGCTTCCCTAGAAAACCCAGACCCGCACACGAGGAAAACCAGATCGAGCAACATTGCTGCATGTCGCCGGCCACTTCCTTCCTCCCATCGACAACGATCGACATGTGAGATCGAATAACCGAGCCAAACACACAGGCCCACAACATAATTAATAAATACCATCAACATTGATTAACTCAACTAAGCTAATAAAATCATTTGTCATCTGACTGGAGCTCGACTAGTTAACCTGCCTGCCTCCGCCGCAGCTCCAGCTGCATGTCCTCCTGTGGCTGCTGCTCCTCCTCCTGCAATGACTCTGCTGCTCCTCCAGTTTGGCGAGTACATAAAAATCGCGTGACTAATTTTGCAAAATTAAAGCTGCAGCTAAAAAGCAACTGCAACGGGCCAACGAGCGTGTAAATAGCGAAAAAATTAATCAGCATTGGGGGTTGCCCAAGGAGTGGGGAGATATGAGGAATTGCAGCAGGTTCTTCAGAGGATCCAAGGAAGAAAACGTGACACGAAATGAAAAATAAAATAATAAAATAATATAAAATTTCTATAATGACAACAAACAATTATTTAAACATTAAGACTTTATTTGAACGAAGAAGATATTTCAAGCTTCTTAAAATGTTTAAATATTTTCTGAATTTTTTAGTAGGACTTCAAATTAACGTTACATACCCATCACGCTCTCATCTTTATCCCCGACTCGAACGTTGAGATGAAAAATCTCAGAACACGCACTAACAAAGCAACAAATTGAAACTAAATACTTTCGGTACGAGGAGGCCATGGAAATGGAGATCGGGGCCGCAGGATGAGATCCAGATTCGGATCCAGGCTACGGGCTACGGCTTCAGGTGCTCTTCAGGAGCTCCTCTAGCTTAGAGACATGGCTGTTGTCGAACGCTGTTCGTTCCATTTATTTAACCAGAAATTGTTGCAATCAGTGCGGAGCAGCTTTTAATTGCCTCCCCCGGGGGGGAGGAAAGGGGGGCAGCTCGAGGATAGCGATAAAGCGATGTCCAAATGCCAAAGATTCCTGCCGAAGACGTTCCATCGGAGACAAGGAGACGACTTTTGTCTCATGCGGAAATCGCCAACTTTGCTGGCTGGATGTATCTCCCTTTTACCCCCCCTGTTTTCCACGGAGACAGAGAGAGAGGAAATGCCTTAAATCAATTAGTTGAGCACTAATTGCCCCAATACCTTGTGGCATAGTTTGCCATTTGCTCAGCACCTGTTCGAGGACTCCCCTGCCGCTGCTCAGCCTGGCTTAATCTCTGCTGAGGAATTTCTGCGGCCTTCTCATTGTTTGTCTTGTACACTGGGGAAAAAAGCTTAGAATGAAATTAAAACTAAATATATAGGAAAACATCTTGGCAAAGCAGAAAGTTTGTAATTAAATTTTAGGATGATGTTAAGTTTCATATTTAAATATTCAAAAATATATTTAATCTCTCATATATATTTTAATCAGTCTTACAAATTTTTAAAATATTAAGAACCGATTACAATAAAATAAATAGTTAAGAACAAAATTATTAAATGGTTGTCTCTTTAAAAGAATTTATTTTTAATATTTCAAGACATAAAATTCAAAATTGCTGTCTTGGTTTTTGTGGCTTCTGAAGTATATATTTTTTATATAAATACTAATGATCTATCTAAAATATATTTTACTTTATTTTTATTTCTTCCAGTGTCCTGTTTTTTGTCCATACCCACTGCTATCTTTCTCACAATCAAGGTGCACTGAGAAGATGCCGCCAAGTTTCAATGTCTTGGCGAAAACAGCAAGTGCAAAAAAAAAGTGTCTCAAGTGCTGGGGCCCAAAAGGAAGTCGCGAGATGGATCGTATTTATATATATACTACACACATTTCGATATGGCTGGGTTTTGGTCAAGCCAAAGATCTTTTGTGGCAGCAGATATGTGAAACTTCCTGTAGTCAAGTTGTTGTGAGAGAAACGTTGAGTTGAGTTGAGTTGAGAGGGTGTGTCTCCGGCGTAAAAGAGTTCCTTTCATCTTGGGATAATTGGTGGTAAGGATGTCCAGCCTTGCGCTTTATAAGTATTATCAAATCGCACCCACCGAAAATGGGGTTTCATTTTATGGGAATAACTATAAAAGGATACTCTACTTTCAAAGATTATTTTTAGGTTTATTAATTTCATAAGTAAACATCATTTTTTTCAGGTAATAAATATCTTTATTAAAATCATAGTTTATACAATTTGAATAAAATATTTATAATATTTTAGTTTAGGGTTTATGGTTTAAAATTTATTTTAAATTGTTAAGATATATTTGACAGCTCTAATACGTATGCAAAAAATATAAATTAAATCCTAATTCACGTATTATTTCGGATCCATAAATTTCCTCAAGTCCTGGCGTCACCAAAGCCACCAGGAAACCAACATGCCTGGGGGCTTCCTCCTTAATTTTCGGCAAGGGCATCCACACACAAAAACCAACAGGAACCACCGAGGGCTGGCAATGAGGAAAAAGAACAGCAAACAATAAGCCGGGGCAAAGTTAAACAAAGTTGGCGCACCACCTCACTCTCTTTTCGGATCTCGGATCGGATCGGATGGGATCGTATGGGATCGGGTGGGCACAAGGGTCTTCTTGGCTAAAGGGTCCGGGCAAACAAAGGAGTGCGTTGATGTCGATGAAGACGGCCACAAAAGCGCCCCGATGCGATGATCGCTCCAGTCGGTGATTCTCTTCCTCAGGCTGCCGCTCGCCACGTTTCTTAGTCCAACAGTGCACTGTAATAAATTATTAAATTATTCTTTAAAAAAATTTAGATTTAATTTCAGAGGTTTCCATTTAAAGAAAAATGTAGGCAAAATAAACTAGAAGCATTTAACACATTTAAAAATATATATTATATAATAATAATTTAAAACTGTTTCAAATCAACAACTAAATATATATGTAAATTCCCTAGATTTTATATTTTTCCCCTTAAATATTTTCAGTTATTTTCCACAGTGCAGACCTTTAGCCTGAATGAGCCTCGGCCCGGGAGGAGGTCGACGGAAAGCTCGCATCCGTTGACTGGGAATTGTAGTGGGCACCCAGGCGCACCCCGCCACTCACCTTCCCCCTAACCTGGCCGTCCCCCTTTGTTCGGGCTTTATTTTCTTATGGACACATGTGTGTGTGAGTGTGTGTTTGTGCAAACCTGACGCCCATTCGCGCGCACCTTTGGAATTCGGTGGCCGCGAACGCTGCATAATGGAAGCCAAATGATGGGAAACTTTTTTGTGGCCCCGATCCAGCAGACAGGCATCCCTCTGGGAGACGGGGAAAGACGCAGAAAATACAAAAAAAAATGTACAAAAAAAACCAAACTAATTAGGCATAAAGTGCGTGTAATTATAAAATAAATTAAAGTCGAACACTGACACTCCACATCACTCTGGTGGTTCGATTGACCTTTTTGTAACTCAATTACGATCGGACGATCGTCTTTGCCAACTTGGCCACCCAACTTGGAATGGAACACAGTAAAAAATTATGCCTTTATAAGATTTATATAAAGTATATAAATATTTAAAACCGAAATTCTTACAAATAAAAAACTATTGGCTTTTCTGTGCGACTCGATAATAATCATTATAAATATAAGAATCGTATTTAAAAAAAAAGGAAATTAAAACTATGAAATTATTCAAAAATTAGAACCGATTTTTGAGATTTATTTCTGAAAATTAAATAATTTTTAAAGCAACAAATATATTTTTTCTATAGAAAACTCTATTTGTAAAGAGTTTATCCTTTTAAGATAAAACAAAATATTTACCCGTGTACAATGTCGCAGAATGGCTGAGAGGTAAAGTCCCAGTCCCAGTCCCGATGTCCAGAGCAGCTGTCGCGTCTTTAGCCAAAAATGGCAATGTTTACATGCGTGTCGCCTCCAGCGAATGGGACACCCATATCCCATATCCAATAGCTCAGCATCCAGCGGCATCCCAACGCGAACCCATTCCATAAACGCTTCGCAAACACTTTTTGCGTGCTGTTAATTACATGGTCGGGAGTCGGGTCCAAAGCGTCTCCGGTCTAGTCGGTCTCTGAGGGCATTTCCAGTTGCCAGTTTGCTCCTCTGGTGGTCTCATCTCGACACTCGATGCTTGGTCATTGCTTCCTGGTAGAGGCAATCGCAGAACTAGTCGCCCATGTTAACAGGCCGAGGCCCGATGATTGATAGCCATAGGCACTAGGCCAATGCATTTGTCCTGGTTAGGGCATTGAAATTATAAGGAAAAATCTAATCAGGTGAGGGCTTTGGGTTGCCAAAAATATTATCTGGAAATTCACTTTGGGAAAAGGTGCTGTGAACAAAGATTAATAATTAAAAAACAAAGCTCCAAATATATCTTTTCATTTTCAGGAAATGTTAAATAAATTTCCTAATACAATCATTATAAAATTCTAGTCTCCCCAAAAGTCTTATTTTATGCTACAAAAATATAATTAAAGCTGGCAATTCGGTTACAAATTTAGTAGTCGTAAAGACCGTAACACTGTAACTCCTTAGTTGATAAACCTTAACCCCAAGAAAGGTGGGAACCCCAGGAGTCTGCCTTGGGTCACTTACATTTCTTTACCTAATCCGCCAAATTCTCACGCCTCACCAACAATTGCCACTTAATTAACGCTTACACTCACTTGTGCCGCGACTTGTGTCGAAAATTTTCATTGTGAGCCAAAGGGCCAAAACGTGGGTATAAGCTGGGAATGGGGCGGCGAAGGGGAGGCTTGAAAGTCTTGTCATGCCAAGAAGTACGCGTGCCGGGAATGCCAAGTCAATGAGATGCCCCCAGCGCGATATATTGCCCATTCCGAGCCGATCTGTTGCAATTTCCAAATCAAACAGCGCGCGAAACGTGTGGCGTCTGCAATTACAACACAAAAGAGGAGCACGGCCAGCGGAGGGGAGGATGCGGGTTGGGAGGCAGGCAATACATGCTCCAAACATGACGAACAACAACTGTCATTGTCACATCCATCGATCCATCGAACCGGAGAACCAGAGAGCCAGCGAGCAGCAAACCCATCGATCCGCTGATCGAACCAGCGACCGATTGACGACCGAGCGGAGGAAGATGACCAACATGGGGATCCCGATCCGCTTTTTGTGCCCTGTTTTTTTTTTATATATTATTTTGCTTTTTTTCTTCCTTTAATTCTTATAGCTGTGCCCTTTCAGAGGGGTATACGCGTTTTGCTTAAAAGGTGGGAAATGGTCTTCTTAATTTGTAATTAGTTTATATAGTTTTTTTTAGGATTTAATATCAATTGTTAGAGGTGTCTAAAAGTACTGCCACTTTAACTAAAATTTATAATTTTAAAATTTAAACCTCTGATTTTATGTTTGTATATGTATTTAAAGTTTATTTTTTTCATATAATTAGAATTCGTTTTCATTTACGAGGTATGCCACAAGATTCTTTAAGAAAGCTTGGTTTTAAAGAGAGTTATTTACTCACTAGACATTTAATTGACCTTCGTTTTCAATTACTAATTTTAAATTCAAAGAAAAAATATTAATATTACATTTTAGATATTAATAAGCATTCAAAAACCACCTTTATAAAATGGAGTAATTTTTCAAAAGGCATGCTATGAAATTTCACATATATCATTTTACACATTAAATATATCTTATATCCTAGGGTATTTTAATTATCGGTTTCATATCCTCAACTTTCTTCCCTCTTCTTTTTTTTTTTTTTTTTGATTTCGTATGCTGGACAGGCTGTTTATAGTGGACAACGCTGGCGACTTGCAATTCATTAGGCCGCCTGACCATTTTTGGGATGAGCGTGCGCCGCTTTTGGTCTCTCGCCTCGGTGGACGCGGCAAAAAGGCAACTCGAACTGCAAAAGCCAAGAGCCAAGACTACCATGCCAACATAATCTTAATCCGCTCGTTAGTTTTATTGATTAGGAGCAGTGTCTCTTTGGGCCAGACAGCGACATCAGACCAAGAGACAACGACTCATTGGAGACGACAATTGTCGCCTCGGCGTGCCAACTAAATAACAACAATGGCACGTCACTCTCCAACTAGGCGTACTATGTGCCCCTCGGGGTTATGAGATGCGATGCCCAATAATGCCAATAGACCCAATAGACCCAATAGGTTGGCCAAAGTCCAGAGACACTGAGGGGAAAAATGGTAAATAAATAAAAGTGTGATTCTAAATTTCATTTATAATGTGCTTAACATAAAGTATATTCACAGGCCTTCTTTACATATTTGGTATTTATTTAATTTAAATAATATTTACTATTAGTTATTATTATATTTTTGTGGAGTGGAGAGAATTCTCTGAGGTGATATTTAATAGTCGATAGTCATTTAAGCTTTTAACTGAGTTTAGTTGAATAATTTATTAGGTGACTCAGACATTTTCCGAGTTGAAGTGTTTCTAAGAATTTGTTTAAAGTGATAATAGTTATGAATTAATTCTGAATAAATTTAGTTTTCCAGAATTAAGACCCCCTTTATATACTTAATAACATTTTTATCATTATATCTATGCTACCTTTTAGATATCCTTGACTCTTCCTCTTAGTTCAAGGTCCAAGAAAAAATCAACAGATAATCAAACATCTCTCTGGAATTCTGGAACTTCGTTTCCTGAACGAAAAATTGTTTTCCCACCCGTAATTAAAAAAAAGCACCTTAAAAAAAGGCGAAACAAAACTGTCAAGCACTGTGGACACATGTAGCACGATCACTTTTTGTTGTGCTTAGCTTAGTCTCCGGCTCTCCATCTTCATCTGCTGAGATCAGTAGCTGAAATCAGGATCAATGTAAGCCTCATCCAGGCTTTGGCTTTGGTTTATCTTGCCCTCCGGCTCTCGTCTAGATCTGTCGGATGTCAGGTTGCATAGTTGGTCCGGCAATTGCATGTCGCGATCGTCCAGCCTCAGCCTCTGCCACAGCCACATCCTCAATCCTGAGTCGCTAAAACTTGAAAGCCACATTCGATGGCTTGCCGCTGACAGCGCGGAATTGTCGTTCGCATTGTCAGCTGGAACGGGCTCCAGGGGGGATCTTGTGGGGTTTATCCACCGACTTGTGCCGACGATATACAAAAGATGCAACTGTCGCCGCTTGTTCCAGCAGTTGTTTCTGCTCGCTGGCTCTCTCTCCCAGGTTGACAGTTGGCTGTAAGAGCAAAAAATGCGCTTGGGAAACTGCCACTGAGCGCTGCCTTAAATCAAATATTGAAATGCCTCAGAGCAGATCGTCGTCGGATCGACCCTGACCTGCAGGTACCCTTCTCCTCCCTCCCCCCGGCTAATTGCAGCAAATAATTGCCCCACCGCCATACACACGAAATAAATTCCATTTGCTTTTATTTTTTTTTTTGTAATTTTTAACTCATTGTCGTTTTCTGTTTTTTATTGATTTGTTTTCGATAGCATTCGCATTTTTCTGCTCCGCTTTTTTCGTTTGTTGTTCTCCTTCGCATTAATACTTTACAAAATTGAATGTCTATGAGCTAGTATAAATTAATTAAATATTATATTCATATCGAGCTATATATGTATAAACTTAGGCCTAGACGTATCGTTTAACTAGCCAGCTAAGTGCATTTAATTAATTAGTAATACCTACATGGGGGGG
>JAEIIJ010006983.1:0-57039 GCA_018904815.1 Drosophila ogumai
ATTTAAATAGTTTTTTAATCAAAGAGCTTACCCTAAAAATACGAGTTCCTTCAAAGACAATCCTTATATTTATGATCCTCTAAGCTTCAATGAAATCCCATTTAGTAGGGTTTTACTGTCCCAGCAAGTGTCCACTCTCCCCCAGTCCCTGTTTATATCTTTCGGTGAGTGCGAAAAGTGTTGGCTTTGGCATCGATTTCACATGCATTTGGTGCGTCGAAGCCCGGGCTCCGAATCCGTAGCTGGAGGCAGTGCTGGCTGGTGTTAAATATTTGAAAGCCATGCCGTTGGAGTTGTCACTCCACTGGTGCTGGTGCTGCTGCAGCAGAGATCTCAAAAAGGAGTCGGGCAACAGAAGCTCATTTTGCTGTCATGTCGAGGTGTCATGTTGCAATGTCCCAGCTGCCGTTCAAAACAGAAAAAAATCGGAAAAAAGAGTTACAAAAAAAACCCGAGAAAAGCCGAAAAAATCAGGCATGAAATTTGCTCAAACGGTACGTTGACACTCGCCTATCGAGATGTGCATATATCCGGCTGCCTGACCTTTATTAGCATACTGGATGTGTGTGTGTGTGTGCGAGCACATTAAGGATGCAATTAAGGCGCTGCACTGGCTCTCCTGGCCCCCTCCGCCCTCTGGACTTTCCTCTGTGGGTCACACAGAATGCCTGGCGATTTTGTTTTCTTGCCTAATTTGATTGCCTCGCTTAGATTTCTGGCTCTGGCCGAGATCGTGACCAGGACAGCCGGGCTGTGCCGCACCTCCACCGCCATTGTCGAATCTCAGCCGCAATTCTTCCCGCCCCCTTTCTTCGGTCTCCCAGTCTCTGGTCTGCAGTCTCCAGTCTCTGCTCTTCGCGCTTGTCGTTTTTCGCTTTTTTTAATTGGCTACATGACGCGCCAACTGGCTCTAAGACGCTAAGTAACATGGATATGGCCCAGACAAGACATAAGGAGTTCCTCCTTCAACTTTAGATACATGGGGAAAAACTGTTTAAAATAAAATAATAAAATGAGTAAGAAATAGAATATATTTTAGGGATTTTCAGGGATTCAGGGATACCCTTAAAACTATATAAAATAAAATTGAAATTGAAAAAAGTGAGAAATATAATATATTTTAGGGAATTAATATTCCCTAAAAAAACGTGTCTAAAAATATGAATAAAAAGTTGTTCTTACCAAATTCTGTGTATAAGCTTAGAATGCAGTGCCTTTTTTCGAAAATCTTTAACAGTAAAATATTAAACAACTAATTAAAAAACAAATTGACCAGATCAATGAAATACCCAGAATTAAAATATATATCTTCAAATTTTACCACAAGAAAAAAGGAGCTTATATAATTTCCTAAGCCCCCATGAATTATATAAATTATCCCAGCCTCTTCATATATTATTACTATATATATTATATTATATTATATTATTTCTCTTTATTTATTTTCCTCACAGTGCATCCCCAACTTTTTTGCTGCGCCATATTTTGCACTCAATTCCAGGTGCCGCGACTCCTGGCTACTCCTCCTCATCTGCAACCAGGTCCTTCTCCATTTTTTCTCTGCTGCGGCTGCTGCTGCTGCTGCTGCTCTTCTTGCCGAGTGTCGCAGTTTGTTTGTTGTTTGCTGACTGCTTCGTTAGCATTGTCATCAGTTGATTTAAGCCACTTTTGTTGGCCGGGCTCGGGCAGGCAGGAATGGCTTTTGGAATCCGTATCGATGAGGCAGCAGGAGGCAGGCCGCCAGCTCCGTGCTCCTCTGACTGTGTGAATATCGGAGGACTTTCCTTTCCGCCGCTGACCTTTTGGCTTCGACATGATGTTTATTATAATGCAGCCATGTCGCGCACTGTATGTGTGTTTGGGGAAATTGATGGGAAAATCAGTTTGCAGGCAGGCCTCCATTTTTTCCTAGCAGCTCATTAGCGAAGGCTGTCAGAGCTGTGAAAGGGAATTTGGCATTAAAGGAGGAGGGTTTTTGTATGGCAAACTGGGCTATAGAAAGGGGGTTTTTATGAGTGAAAAAGTGGAGGAGACTTCTAGGTAAATCGAAGCAGGTTATATAAATATTTTGTAGATTTTTGCAGGTGAAAAACCATCAGCTCAGGCCTCTCATAATCCCAATACCCTCCAATTAATCCCTTTTGACTTTAAGCCTGTACAACTCCCATACCTTAGAGCCCCGTAAAAACCCATCAGTGTCGCGTGCAAATGTCGCTGGTAATCAAAACTGTCATTTTGTGCAAATATCAAATAGAAATGTGTACTTTTTTTGTCGTCCAATTGCACTGACTTGACACTTTTGCCGGGTCACAAAAGTTAAATGAGTTTCTTTTTCCGGGGGGGGAAGAGAGCAAAAAGTTTGATCGATTTGTGGAATGTGTCAATGTCCGATGTACAGGATATCCCATAGTACAGTTGCGGGCTTCTTTACCGAGTTATTTCTTTGCTTTGACCCCTCCAATTAGGCATTAAGTGTGGCTTAAATGCTTTTGGTTAATTGTCGATGCCTCGGTCCGGTTTGCCTTTCGAGCCGCTTTCATCGCTGGCATTTTGTTGTGTTTGCAGCTCGTCCCTGGGGTTAATCTTTAACGGCAGCCATCAGAGTCTCTGGAACACGCTGTTACCCATTATCCTTTCAGCCATTTAGCCGCCGAAATGAGTTCGTCATGAACAAATCAATTTTAAATGCAATGAAGCGGTTGCCTGCCGCTAAAAACTGAACAAGAGGAAAAAACTAAACCGTTAAATGTGGCAAAAATGCAAATTTTCCCGCTTATGGCTTGTGGCCTCTTGGCCAGACCTTCCTCTCTGTCTTCTCTTGGAGCCGCGGCTTAAACTTTGGGCTGCTTCTTCCCGACTGAGCCTAGACGGGGTCGCCTGACCTTTTGTTTCTTTGAAAATAGCTGCGATAAGGGGGTATCTTTGGGGTCTGATACGTGGGAGGAAAACTATGTAAATGAATATTTTAAAATTTAAGATTAGAAAAAATAAAACAAAGACAACACATGTCATGGTTTAGGGCAGAAAATAAAAAAATATATCGGTACTTTATTGACTTTAAAGATAATTTATAAAATATATAATATTTTGTTATCTTTGAACAATCTAATCGAAAAAATATAAAAATAAATGTTAATCAAATTTAAGATTAACATTAATATGTGTTAAATCCTTATAAATAGCATAAATTGTATTATTAAAATGGAAATGTGTTCAGTTTTTCATTTTTCATATTTTCCCATTAGGCCATTTGTAATTCGAATCCGTTTTTTATTTAGACTTTAAAGCCAGCGCCATGAATGAAAACATTTGCCATCGCGAATTTTGGCCTCGAGCCTTTCGGTGGGAGCAGGTGGAACGTTATGGAGGATCGGAGGAGCAGGGAGGGGAGGAGGCACTACTCTCCAGATCTCGTCCCGGCATCTCGATCGTTTGGCGTTAATAGTTTGGTTGCACTCGCGCCGTCTCGTTCGCGCCGCCCCCGGGGTCTCTGTAGCGCTTCCCCCTCCCTGAACGCTCTCTGGGGGCATATTTCCATGTTGATGATTAAATTGCGATAAATTTTAAGCAAATTGCATTTCGTGTACAACAAATTGCAGAGGCGTCGCGTCGATGTTGCTTTTGTTGCTGTCCGCTTCGGTTTCTTTTTTTTCGGTTTTTCCAAAGTCAGATCCCATCGATGATAGGCCGCAAGATCGTAGGCGTTACGGTGATTTCTAAGGTGAAAGCTTAGTTCCTCACGTCACTAAATTTTGAGTTCCACAATACTCCAGTGAGCGGAAGCAAGCAGTTCAGCGGTGTGGTGAGATCTGTGGAATGTATTGTAAACAGGATGGAAATTATTGGAAGGTAATAAATATATTACAAATAATTTAAAATTAATAAGCATGAGGGGAAAACTCCTTCAAAATTATGAATGCCAACCAATCGTAGGTTCCACAATCTATTGAACATAGCAAGCAGTGCAACTGTGGATGTAGAGATCCGTATAATAATAGAGTCCACTGATTTAGATGACAAATAATTTAGAACCATATTAACGATCCAAAATTTGGCTTTGTCTAATTTGTAAAATATTTATGAGAGATCTCAAATGTCATATTAAACATGCCGGTATTACAGATGTCATTTCCACAATCCCAAATTCCCATCACCGCGGAGAGCACAAGGACACCATCGTGAATAAATCAAATACACCAACCACTCACACACACACATGACACGTGACGGAGCGGAGGAAGCGGGGTAAATTGCATGCGATTGAAATTGAATGGTTTAAATGGTCATTTCAATGGCTGCAATTTAACAAGCCGTAATTAGTTGATTGTTGTACCAAATAAACTTAAATCAACAACAACCGACAATTGACATTTGCATGGAGGAGCGACGGTTAAATTGAAAGGACCCGCCAGTGTACCCCGCCTCTCTTTATCGTGCATAAATAAGCAGGCGTTACAAACCGCTTACACACACACACACAGATACTCCACTGAGCGAGCTTTCCTTCTCCCTCTCTCGCGGGCGCACACATCACACACATGTCAGCCTTGTCGGCCATATTGTGTCTGTCTGTCTGCCAGTCTGCTGCTTCCCTCGCCCTCTCTCTTTCGCCCCCGACCGCAGCACAGTTGTTGCTGCTGCTATTGTGCCCCGTGTGCTTTGTGCTATTTATTAACCTTTTATTTAATGCTATTTGCTTAAGCGTTTTGCAACAACAACAACCACACGAGCAACTGATGACAGGCCATCGCCTTGCAATTACCCCCCACCAACCCTTTGCCATTGTTTGCCGTCCCGCTTTTTTTGTCATTGCACTGCTCGCACTTCAATTACGAGCGTGTGTCTGTGTGAGTTGTGTGCGTGTGTGCCGCAGTGTTTGTGCATGTAATTAGGTGATTGTCAGTTCGGGTTCAAATGTCGCGTTTTGTTTATTTACTTTTGCGTACCGTTCGTTTGTAAGGCGAATAGGAATTGGAAAGGATAGGAGGAGCAAAGGTGGAGACTAGGAGTTGAAAAGGGTTTAAGTTAAGAGTTGTTTTTCATTTTGTAGCTCTGTGTTTGGATTGTCTACAAGTAGATTTACTCAAATTATAACTTTTGTTAGAAAAAAATTATGTTATTCAAAGAAAATAGATTCTTAAAACAAGTATTGCATACTTTCGGAGACATTTTCAATCAATTCCTAAGAATGAATATATTTTTTATTACAACTTTATCATTATAACACCATAATCTTAGTAAAAATAACGATTTAATAGAAGTAATTAAACACAACCCAGCATTTTAAATTATTTACGTATTCCCGCCTAGTTTTTTGTTCCTAGAAACGCCCAACAGCTTAAGCCAACAAATCACTACCCTGTTTTCCCTTTGACAAGTACTCTCTTTTTCCCTGCTGCTTATTAATTTTCCTCGAAAACTTTTCCTCTGCTAATTGGCTGTTACGCAGCCCCCGCCCCATGGAAAACCCCGCACTCTTAACCCGCCGACAACCCCACTGAATGGCCCATCTGCGGGGCCAAACCCAATCGATTTCCATGGCGAGTTGAAAACCATTTAACTGTCAATTAAATACAATTTCCACATGCCTGTTATTGATTTTTCTCTCCAAACTGTCGACAAGTGGAACGAACGTGGGGAATGGGAGAAATGGAGTAGGATATGGAGGGGGGGATTGGGAGTGCGGAATGGGGAGAGTTTCGACTGCGATGATGATGATTAGCGCTGTCATCACGTGTTAATTGCAATTAGAGCAGCACGCTCGCAAACACGAATAAATTATGCAAATTCCAATTGAGACAAGAAATCAAAACGTATCAAAGCCAATCAAATGAAATCAAAACAACAGCAAACACGTCAAAAGCCAGATTGCGAAAGCAATCCAATGAATAGCAAATTATTAATTTGCGCAACAAATGTCGTCCATTTGTTTCGCTTTATGTGTAGTTTTTGGTTAACTTATGACACCGACAGGCCATGTCCATTGTTTGCTCAACGACATTAGACAAACTGGCCGCAAAATCACAACAATTACGGTCCAGCCAACAATCCACATCCAATCCCCAAGTCGCGACATAATAAATGCTGCAATTCGATTAAAAGATCAGCTCGAAAAGCAGCAAAAACAACGCGGGCAAAAAGCAGGGACAAAGCCAGGCCTATGTGAGCGGTGCTGACACCGTCCTATAAGATTGACAATGAGAGAGCGGCGGGAGCAAAGCTAACGAGAGCCATCGATCCTGTTAGCGGGCGAGAAAGAGAGCACCAATCGCTGAGTTCTGTTTCTGTTATTCTTCTTTAGATGTTGCTCGTTTGTAAGCTACATACATTTTTGCGCTTCGCCCGACAGCAGCACCAGCAAGGAGAGCCTAAAAAGAGCCTCTTATTTCCCCGTATCCCACTCTCTCTCCTCCTGTAAGCTACTGCTGAAGGAAACAGGGGTGGACTCAAGGATGTAAGGGTCCTTTTATTTTAAAGTGAAGTTGTTGTTGTTTAAAGTAAGTAGTTGTTGGTTAATCCTACACAGAAACAAATTTTGTAATTGTAATTTTAGCATAAACACCATATTATATGTTACAAATAATGTTTTATTGCAAGCGCGGCCCTTTACCCTCACTCTCTTACAATCCGCTCCTTTTTGACAGTTGAAATCTCTGTCTCTGTCTCCGCCTGAGTGAGCAGCTTCATTGGCGTTTCTTCTTACGCTGTGCTGCTGCTGGCTGCTGCGCTTTGTTTAAATAAAAGCCTCTTTAAGTTTATCTATTGCCGCGCATCTAAATTGTGTGCCCAGTGGGGCAGCTGTGAGGGGGGCGTTGGAGTTGCCTCGATTATGCTATTTGTTGTTGTTGCTGCTGCTGGGAGCTGAGATGCTGCGAAGGCAAAGAGCAAGAGCGAGAGAGACACAAAGAGAGGGCCTTGTAATGTTTTGCCGGCGCGCTTTGCTCTTTTGTCGTTGTTACTTATTGCTTGCGTTGTAGGCTTCATGTTTTGATTGTATTTATTTGAGTTTGAGTAACTTTACTGCGCCGCTGTCTTTATGTTGTTGCGTTTTTTTTTTTTTTTTTTTTTTGTTGTTGTTGTTGTTTTCGCTGTTGCTGGCTTTTCGCTTGCCGTCCATTTCTGATGAAGATTTTCTGCGCGATTAACTAGCGAGAGATCGCCTTACGCTCCGCGGCGTCTTTTATGTGAAAAGCGTTTCGTGCGCGGCTTTAATCATGTCTCCTCTTTGGCTCGGAATCTGCGGAAGAAGGCTATTTGGGGAAAAAGACGATGACGAAGAAGAAGGGGATTAAATCAGTTCGCTTTTTCAGACATTTTGAGCAATTGCATTTAATTTTATTCATAATTCGTGGTCTCCGGTTACGGCCATTTAATTTCTACAGTCGAACTTCCGTAACTTAAACGGGGATACTAAGCAAATTACATTTTTTAATGAAATGTGGACTGATGGTTATCTTTTTAATGGTAAAACTACTAGGGCATTTATATTAACGATGATTTAATTGCCATAACAGTCAATGATTATAAAAGTAGCGTTTTTACTTGAGTAGCAGACACAGAGATCATTTAATAGCCTTTTAGCTTAGAAAACTTATTATTATAATTCTGATAAGGCAAATCTAATCTGCTTAGTTCCTAATTCGGCCAGAACTTTCATCAGCTTAAGTCACATTATAAAATAAAAGATAGTCTTAAAGAAGCCCAACTGTAACTCTTTTTCCTGTTAACTATTCTCCCCGTTTTCTTATTTAATCGCTCGTGTATAATTGTTTCTTTTGTTGGGAGGGCTGGAAATTAAGCCTGATTAATTCGTTGGTCGGGGCTGGGGTTATACTGGGTATTATCGCCGCGTCGGCATCTTGGCACTCGCCGCTTTGTAATGCTGCAACAAAGTTATTAAACTGGCTTGGGCTTGAGCTTGGGCTTGGATTGGCCGGCCTGCAGTCCGGGGAGGGGCGTGGTCCGATCCAAGGCGATAATAAAGCGTGGACAGGCCCCAGCCAAAATAAAAAACTTCCATAATCTGCGGCTTTATGGGTTCAACAGCAGCGATAAAAGAAAGATCATTGGAATTCCGATATTTTACGGCCAATCTGTCGGCGATATCAGGGGAAAAGGTGCAACATTGATGGTCGATTTTAGATATGAAATATGATCCATTAAGCACACACTCTCCCGACTCACAAAAGATAATGCAAATGAATGCAGCATCAGCATCCCAGCCCTGCCTAAGTTTCTTTTCGAGCTAAGTTTTTCTGATTTAATTAAAATAAAAAGATCACTTTGATCAACATTCCCGGGCGTAACCTCACTGTAAGCAATGCCATAAACCCGTTTTCACCGCATACGAAAAAAAATGTCACAAATACTTGAAAGGAAAGCTAAATACAGATTTATGAGCACACAAAGCACTGCAACAATGCAATATGTTGGCCAATTAGACAAGCCCAAAACATAAGCATGTCACTCGGTCAGGCAACAGGGGCGTTCATAAAAAGGGGTTGAAAGTTACTGAGAGATTTAGTGTGGAGAATTTTAAAGTAAATACATTTTACTCATGTCTGTATTATAAATAAACATGTTTATATTATATGTACATGTATTTTAAGAGTTTAGTTAGAGTAAATACATACATATGTATAAGAATTTAAATATAACTTCAATGTTCAAGCTGCAAAACTGAAACACCCTCTTAATCCACGCCCCTGCCCCTCATAACCATATGCAATCACACACATGCATACGTACGCACTCGCACTCGTATCGGTATTCATTTACGCAGAACTATCATCAATGTTGTCTGTCGCCGGGATGTGTGAAGCAGGCAGAGCGACAACAAACAATAAAGGCAACGACAAAAAAGCATCAAAAGCAATTATGAAATCACGGCAGATGTTGGAGCAACAAAAATTGTGGTGGTGATTTACATACATATAAAGCGCAGCTAACAACAACAATGACATCAAAAAGCGCAAAAATTTTCGCTTGTATCAGGGCAAAAACACAAAACAGCACAAAAAACAAGAGAATTCGCAAAAACGAATCGCAGGAGCAAAGGAGAATGGAGAGGCTGTGTGGCATGTGTTGTACATAAACGCACACACCCAACCCTGTGTGTGTGGGTATATAAAGCGGGATGGAGGATGCCACCGAAAACAACTGCAGATGCCAGACCGCAAAGAGGAGAGCCAGAGGGAGAGCCTACATAGAGTGAGATTTACGACTTAAATGCTGCAGCGCATAATCAAAACGACAAGGCGCAGATGGAAATGGAGTGGAGTTCGTTTCCTTCTCATTTTCCTTAGTCCTCTTATTTTTTTCTTCTCCTTTTTGTGGGGCGACGACGCACTTAATTAACAAATATACAAACACTTAACATAACCTCAACTGACAGCGCAATCGGCCACGGGTGCGAGAGGGACAACGCTATGGTGCCGGGCAAGACGCCCCACAGCCGCTCATTGGATGTTCGAAAAAACCCCGAGAGCGAGACAGAGAGTAAGAGAGCGCGTGTGTGTGTATGCGGCTCTCTCTTAGCTGCAGCCGTCTCGCTTGGCTTTTCAGTTTGCAAAGAGAATCAGTTGGTCGGCACATCGTAACAGCGCAACAGCGTAACAGTAACGGCGCGTTACAGTAACGGGCGTTTGTGTATCGTGTGTATCCATAAAATCGAAACATTTCCTGTCAATCGGTTTTGCTTATTGGTCATTGAAAGCGAAATTAAAGTGTTTATTTGCGTTTTTTGGGTAGTTTTTCGATGCCTGCGTGCCAATCGAAAATGCCGTCGGAACTTTCGAGCTGAAAATTCTCGGGCTTGTGAAAACTGATGTCCACCTTGGCCAGCAGCCGACCGCAGCCGCTCAAGCTGACCATTCCCTCCCTGCTGGATCAGGATCAGGACGAGGAGGAGTCGGAGGAGGAACGGAGGAGGAGCGGCAGCAGCAGCAGCCGAAGGAGGAGCAGCACGGAAGTGGCCGCCATGCATCCGGACTGCCTGCCCTTGCCGCTGGCGCAGCATGGAGGCGGAAACTCCCCGCAGGTGCGGGAGGAGGACTGTGATCCGGCCGAGGATTGCGAGGAGCAGTTGAATATCGAGGATGAAGAGGAGGAGGCGGATCAGGAGGAGCAGGATCTCGATCTGGAAGACCCGACCAGCTGCTGCAGCGAGACCAGCGTGCTGAGCGTTGGTCAGGAGCAGTCACAGGCCGCCGCCCAGGCCCAAGCTCACGCCCAGGCTCAGGTCCAGGCCCAGGCCAGGCAGCGGCTCCTCATTAGCCAGATCTACAGGCCGTCGGCCTTTAGCAGTGCCACCACGGTCATAACGCCGCCGGCGGATGCCCTGCAACTCTCCTCGCTGCCCGATGACCTGCTGCCCTCCGCCACCACAGTCGGCGGTGGATCCTCCTTCCAGGAGGAGTTCCTGCGCAAATCCCAGCTGTACGCCGAGGAGCTAATGAAGCAGCAGATGCATCTAATGGCCGCCGCCCGGGTCAATGCTCTCACAGCGGCCGCGGCGGGAAAACAGCTGCAAATGGCCGCCATGGCCGCAGCAGCTGCAGCGGTAACAGCGCCCTCCGGTCAGGATGCACTGGCTCAGCTAACTGCAACAGCCCTGGGACTAGGACAGGCGCCGCATCAGCAGTTGCTCCTGCAGCGGGATCAGGTGCACCACCATCATCATCACCACCTCCAGAATCATCACAATAACAACGAGAATCTCCACGAGAGAGCCCTGAAATTCAGCATAGACAACATCCTGAAGGCGGACTTTGGCTCTAGGCTGCCCAAAATCGTGGGATTGGGTGGGAACAGTGCATCCGGAAATGCCACGGGAAGTACCAAGAATACCAGTGGAACCAATGGCAGCAGAAGTCCCTTGAAAGTGCCCAAAAAAGGAGCCGGAAAGCCTTTGAACCTGGCTCAGAGCAACGCCGTTAATCCCAGCCTGAGCTTCTCCAGCTCCCTGGCCAATATCTGCAGCAACAGCAATGATTCCAACAGCACCGCCACCAGCAGCAGCACCAACAACACCTCTGTGGCGCCAGTGGATCTGGTCAAGTCGCCACCTCCAGCGGGAGGAGGAGGAGGAGGAACAGGAAGTGGAGGAGCTACCTCTGGCGGTGGGAGTAAATCCAGCGAGGATTCAGGAACGCCCATTGTTTGGCCAGCGTGGGTCTATTGCACCCGGTATAGTGATCGCCCCAGCTCAGGTGAGTCTTCTTTGCATTTTATTTTATTATTAGGAAATTTCTTTAATTTCAAAGTTTTAGAAATTTTATTAAATTTATATAAATTGTTTAACATAAATATTATTTTAATATTTTACATTTTGCTGAACTTTTAAAGTGAAAACCCTAAAAAATTCAACTGAAAACTCTAAAGTTTACAGCTTAAGAAACCTTTGTTTATTATTATTATTTAGGAATTCTTATTATTTCCCTAAAGAAACTCATTAAATATTTTTTATGTACAGATATTTATAAAAATATTTAATTTAGAAAATATCTAAAATTCATTTTCTGACTTTGATCGAAATTCGTAGATAAATTATTATGAATATATTCCTAATTATCTTGCTCTAAAATAAAAAAATATATAGTTTGTGACCTAAAAAATATCTTTTTTAATACCTAAACCCAAAATAATAATAATTTCGGTTTGGATTTTCAAAAATTAAAGCTTAATTGAAACTCAAATGACACTTAATTGAAGTTTAAGGATATTCATAAAGGAGTTTTGGAGATTAAGCTTAGTTTTAAAGTATCCTTCAATGACTTGCCTCCCAGTAACAAAAACCATCTTAACTTCCTAGACTTGCTGGCCACACTCACTCACGCTCCTTGGTCTCCTCCACTCACTCACTCACTTACTGGTTGTTCTCCAAGTCAAATACACTCGAAGAGACGAGCTGTTGAGTGGCGGTGCTGTTGCTGTTGGTGGTGGTGGTGGTGGCTCATAAAGCGGTTGTGCAAACAAGCGACAGACACCACACGGAGCCACCGGAGCCACAGCCACCGCCACAGAGCAGAGCAACCCACAGCTCATTAGTTTGGCAACCACCGAAAAAGCGGGGTGAGAGGAGCGAGGAAGCGGAGGAGCACTCACTCACCCCCGAATGTGAAGTGTCTGCTCGAGTGGTTTTCATGTCCTTATGCCTTATGTAACATAACTTAAGCTCATTATGCCACCCCTTGAGGGATGTGTGTGTGTGTGTGTGTGAAAAGCCACCCCGAAGAGGGAAACCTTCATCCCCGGGACAATCATGACACACTCATGAATTTAGTTTATGCCACCGCAGGGAATTCGTAATCGTTTGCCTAATAATTTCAAGAGGCCAACTAAGTGGGGATGGAAGTCCCATGAAATGGGGAGTTCATTTATGGGGAGGATGTTCCCCTTATTGCTGTTTGAACAAGCCATTACGGATGCCTTTGATAGTTTTCTTTATCCCCTGGAATCTCTGCTAAATCCAGGGGAAGCTCCAAGTGATTTAACCACTGAAAAGGTGTTTATTTTGATGAGGGCTATCGACTTTATTAGCCGTGAAAGATTTACAAATACTCTGTTTAAAAAGCGAAGCTGGCTAAATAAATAATTACAGATTTAACAGCTTTTAATATGGCTTTTCAGATGCATTACCTTATTAGATTCACTTACCTAACAATGGAATTATTCAGAGATTATATCGTTGAGGCTTAAAACCAGAGGAGACTTCACCTGTAATGACTCAAATCTAATTGCTTTATTTAGAGTCACTTAAAGGTAATTTCCAAGATTGTATAGCTTTGTCATTTAATCACTTACGACAGTTTTTCATCAATTATCTACACGTTTTTTATAAGGTATTTCAAGATTTTGAAAACCCCTATTATTACCCCCTATTATTAACTGGTTTTGCCCCAAATAATGTAAAATACATGTAAATCCCTGGCAATTTCCTTATTACTCTAATAAATGTCAAACCCATAATTATTTTTTCGGGAAACCCTAGAAATTAATTCCAGACTTTTTCGAGTGCATAAATCTACGCTTTTGGGTGGGTTTTTTGTCGCGCTCGCTAATTAACTTGAAACGATTTTTCTCTCCGGGGTTTTAAGGTGTGTTTATTGTTGTGGCTTTTTCAGTTTTCTCTGTCTCATTTTTGTAGGTTTTTTTCCGAGCCAAGTTCTCCTTTTTTTTACCTTATTTTTGTTGTATAAATTTAGCGTGACTAAAACGAGATCTCGATCGCACTGCTGCGGTTCCATAATTTGAATGAATGTTGTAGGCGATGGCGGCGTTGTCGTTGCTATCGTTACTCCGGACTCCGATTCAGAAACGCTTTCGGAGTGCTGCTCCAAAACTGCAATCCAGCAAAACTGCAGCTGTGGCCAACAATGATTTAGCGTGAGATTTGCCACAAAATCGGCTAAAATAAAATGGCCATAAATTTGTTGCTTTCTGAAAAATTGCCTCCCCTTTGTGGGGTTGAAATATTAAAAGTATTTTTTATAATCCAACAACAAAGGTGTTAATTTGACAAATTAATGCAACATATTCCGCTCATGTGTGTGCGTGAGTGTGTGGGCGAGATTAAAACAGTTGCCAAAAACGTACAACAAATTAGTTAATTGCATTAAATGGCACATTTTGTGGTCCTCCGGCATGATATATGGCCAACATATGGCAGACAGTCGACTATTTTGGGATTAATGGCATTATAATAAAGCCTCGATAATCGATACAAGACTCCGTTTAATCTTGGAAATTGCCAGGCCATATTTTATGGGTTTATTGAGCAGCGAGCAGAAGGTGTGGCAAATGCAGGCTTAGGCCGTTGCTGTGTCTAGCAATTATGGAATCTGTATTGATTTTATTAATGGTTAGGGATTAATCAGAAGCGATTTCAGTCAATTCAATTATGGTTTTAAATATAGAAGGGGGTTCTAGATAGGTATCTGAAGGCTATGAGATGGAAGGATAGGCTTTAAAGTAGTTTAAAAATAGACTACATAAGGCCTAAAAATATTTGTATATATTTTTATTATATATCTCTTAAGTTCTTTTATAAACTTCGTAAACTGCTGGAAAAAGTACTATATAACATCTACCTATTATCTTATTAAACTTTAGGTAGAAAAAGGTTGTAACCACAACAAAATGGCAAAAAATATTTAATTACACTTTGAGTACTTCATATCTTTCAACAGAAATGCAGACTTAACCCCTTGAAAAGGGACTATGAAATGTAAAAGCCTGACCTTCGAGGGTTCATATCGAAATAAAAAATGTACAGCAGTCAAAAAAACCCTAAAAAATTGATAAAATAATTGTGTGTCAGCTGCCTTTATATTTCTTTTTATTATTCAACATGTAAGCCTTTAAAAATATATAATTAAAGGTTAAAGCTTGCCTTTGAAGAGTTTTAAAGGGAATACAAAATAATAACACATTACAAATATGTCTAAAGTTTTGATTAAACAATTGTTCAATAGTTTTTTCTAAGAACTTTTAATGTATACCCTGTCAGTCAGAAGCTTGCAATGCAGTGAAGGAGTCGTTTCCGACCCTAAAAATCATATATATTCTTGATCAGAATCAACAGGGGAATATTTCTAGCCATCTCTGGAGGAAAATTTTGAAATTAAATTTTTTTTAATTTTTTCCAAAATTTGATAAGGGGTTACATCATTAAAATGGTCATAAATTGGGCAAAATTTTAATATCGTAAAATTTTAAAATTAAGTTTGCTGCCTTTTTAAAGTAATGAAAACTAGCAAAGAACTGCTTTGAGAATTGAAATTAATGCATTTTTGGCAGAGTTAAAAATATTTTAAATTTGGCCATTAAACCTATTATAACCTGCAAGGGTATAAAAACTTTGACTTGCCGAACTTATCTTCCATTGTTTGTTTTTATTTAATAAATTCTACTTAAAAATGTATAATTATATTTAAATGCTTGCCTGGGAAGGGTTCAGTTGAATTTTAAAATAACCAAGCCTAAGAAATATTTTACCAAAAGTCCAATTATAGTTAAAGTTGTTAAAGTTACGTTTTATTCTCTAACCAGTTCTTCTTATCCTAGAAAATCCTCTTTAATCTGTTCGAAATCCAAGAAAAAGATAAACAAATTAGCTTGAACTCACTTCCAGCTTCCCCCTCTTTGTTGACTTCATGGCAAGCAATTTTCGCATTTGTCCGGCACTTTGAGCTCATTTAACCAGTAGCCACTAGACAGCGACAAGCGGGGAAAAGCAGGGAAAACCAGAGGGAAAAACGGGAGCGACAGCGATCGCCACTGAACCATTAAGTAATTTTTAATTTGCGCACAAGACGCGGCGGCGGCCAAAGCAACAACAATGACAACATAAACAAACGAATTTCCAATTACACCGGCCTGCAATTACCTGCCCTGCCAACCTCCGATTTTCTCATCTTCTCGGTCTTTCTCTCTTGGCTGGTGGAAAATTGCTGGAAAAGTTTCTGGCCTGACTGTTTGCATGTTCTAAATGTGGAAAAAATTACCAAGGAAATTGCATTAAACTAAAGAAAAGGTGGAAAAAAGCAGGTCATTGAGGCTCATTGATAAATGGAAAATTATGAGTGGCTTTTAGCCATTTAAAGAGGTGATAATTACAGCTTTGAGTAACAATTAGTTGCAGTTATAATAATTTTTAATAGGTGGGTTTGTTAGAGATTATTAAAATACTATAATTTGTAAAGATAAAATACATTATATCTTAATGAAGAGATGTATAATTTACAGAGTCATAAACTCACCATTCAGACCCTAAAACACCCTTAGAAATCTATTATAATTTATGCAATTGGAGCATATAGTGGAAAAGGTACCCACATTGTGCGCAATTATTATTGGCAACCATCAAAGAACTCAATCAATGATTGGAACACGAAATGTTTCTTACCTCGAAACGATTTTTACGGCTTAAGTGCGCAATTTACCTATGGAAAGAAAAACGCTGAACAACACCAAGAACCAAGAACCAAGAACCCAAGAACCATACCATTCCACGTTGTTTATGACCCAAATGCATTCATAAATGTGCGAGGCTGTCACGTCATATGATAATCACGATATCCAGAGAGAGAGAACCGAGTGGTAGAACCCCCCAGAGGCCTCTAGTTCCACCCCATTCCCTTCTGGCCGCTCAAATTGAGCCATTGAGGAAAATAGTACTTACCGGGCGAGGAGACTTGGCTTTTCCGCTGAACGAAAGAACATCTTAGGAGAGCTCCTCCTAGCCGTGTAAGTGGTTTCAGATAGGTTAAAAAGAAACTATTAAATGAGTGTACTTTAAGGGCTCGCTCTTTATCAAGTTCTTGGGTGAAGTTAGAGTGGGTTTTTGTGGGTTAAAAGCAAGTTTGATGTATGGAAGAGGCAATGCAAAGAAAATTATTTAAGGTTGAAAATGATTTTTAAAAATATTCCCTAAGAAGAGGTATAGGTATACCGCCCACACAAATTGTAAAAAATAAGCTTCAGCAATTAAAGAATTTAATAAAATTAAATTAAACTAATATAATTAAATTAAAATAATATAAAAAAATATTTCCTTCAGTGCATTGATGAGTGATTTGGTTGGGAAAAGGCAATGGCAATCAGCCGCGGCGATTTATGAAGTGACAAAAATTAATTTCAACTGTTAAACTTATCGCACAACCAACAAGAGGCACACAACAAAAGCGGCAGCAGCAGCAGCGACAACTGTAACAGCAACAGCAACAACAACAGCAACTTGTAGTGCCTTTTTAGGCTTTGGCAACTGCAACTGCCGCAACTGGAAAAAGCAGCAGCAGCAGCAGCAGCAGCCATGCGCCTTGGTAATAAAACTGTCAGACTGGCCAAAGAGGCCCCTCTAACAGTTCCCTCCGCGGCAACGATAACAGCGAAAAATGTCGTTTAAACTGTGACTGGACTGCTGACCGCATTTGGTTAATGTGAACTGAAAACTGCTGCGGCTGCTGCTGCTGCTGCGGACAGTTGCATTTTCCATGCCTCCAAACAGTTAATATGGCCTGAAATTGGGCATTGGCCAGGCATTTTGTAATTGTTTCCCCTGAATACCTTAACATAGAGGAAATAAACAAATAAATGAGGGTAAATGGGGCAAGCAAAGTGACTAGAAAAATGAGTTTTATAAGTAATATATGATTACAATTAACTTTTATTTGTAAGGAAAATGTAATGAAGCTCTAAAGCACTTAAAATTAAGGTTGAAATGAGTTTTAAAAGCCTTTACATTCAAAAAATAATTTTAATTTAATTTAAAACACAATGAAATTTATACAAAATATAAATTTTATAGCAATTTGAATTTATTTTTTTAGAAATTATAAAAAATTGTCATATACTTCAAAAAAATCCAGAAAAAGGCAAACAACTAATCATTACCAAGGGTATTAACTCTGTCGTGATTCCCCCATTAGCTCCCCTGCAAAGCGCCTCAGGTTCGCCCAATTTCACACTCAATATACTTGCGACCTGCTTATCTATCATTTGACTTGGGACCCCCAGAAAGCCGAAAAAAGACAAAAGAAGAAATATTAAAAATTCAGAAATTTCAATTTCGGTATGTAACAGAAACCTCAAGATCACAACAATCAAGACTCGATCGAGACAAGGCGAGCTTTAGGCCCAAAAAGACCACCCAAGCGGCGGCCGAAAAAAGCAAAAGCAAAAGCCAAAAAGCACAACAAAATCCAAGCCAGGCCAAGAGATCTCCGACAAAAATGCTGTTGAATTGAATTGAAAATGAAACGAAAGACAAGTTTCCGCATTTGGCTGGGGCTTTGGCTTTGGTTTTGATTTCGGGACTTTGGGATTGTATAATAACTTGGGCATGGCATATAAAAATCATTTTTATAACTTCATTTGTGTTAATTTGAAAACGAGCGCGGGGTGTGGAGAGAGATATTTACAGCTGTCAAAATATTTTCTACAAGCAAATGACTTCATTCATTCCATCGCAACGGGCAAATAATATTTCTCGAGATGGCTAGGGAGACGTGGGAGGTTGCGGAACGGGGCTGGGCCTCCACCTCTACCTTTTGGCATTCACTCAGCCAGTCAATCAGTCAGTCAATCAGCCGCAGCACAAATATGCATTCGAGGGAGAAACAAAAAGAAAACAAACAAAATAAACAAATAATCCCAATAAGCCTCATTATTATGACTGCAGGCAGTACTCTGTGTGTGCTGTGTGTTCTGTGCAACAATCTATAATGATAATTTCAACTGAGCTCTGAGCAATCTCAATCTAATTAAGCCTGACGTGGGACATACACACATGTGAATTTTACTTAATCGTTTATTTATTGCTCACACTCACAGCCGGACTCTCCTCGGGGCCTCTGTCACTAATAATAAGCTTATAAACCGTGCCGATTCGATTTGAATTCGATTTGAATCGGATTTAAGTTGTGGTCATGTCTCTCTGCCTACTCTCCATATATATGGTTTGAATATTTCAATAGATCGTCGGCAGCGATCAGATTTTATGGTCCGAGAGTCTGGGCTTAATTGAATACATTTTTCAGTTCGGTAGCTGACACTTAATGGATTGTACTATTTGCCGGTTAAAGTGATCATTTAATTGGAGGGATAAATAGTAAAAAAAGTAAGCATTTGTTAAAGTTGTTGTTGAGTTGAAAGAAAAGTTGAATTTTTATAAAGAGAATATAAATAAATATTTAATAATACTATAAAACACCACTTACCATATATACTTACTACGTTACTATTGCTAAAACCTATTGGGAAGTATAGTGTCATGAGAGATTGCCGCACCTCTCCCCTTGAAACCCTTTTCCTGTCCATCCCACTGGCCTTTTTCTGGTGTTAATTGAAGCACATAACTGGCACCCAAGCTGAGTTTAATGCTGTTGCCGATGATGATCATCTGAGAGATCGGAAGATCGGGCAGTGCCGAGGGCTACACACTTTTTGGGGACTTCCTTTGACAGCTCTCAGATGTTGATGTGGATGTCATACAGGCTGACATGTCTGCAGGGATTGCTTTGATTATTTTATGTCAGTCAGTCAGTCATTCAGTCACGACAGACATCGAAATGGGAATCGGAATCGAAGTGCGTGTGTGTGGTCAGCCGCATTTGTCAAGTTTAATTGGGAGGCGAGTTGGGTTCCCTTTGGTTTCACTTTTGTTCGTAAATAAATAAACCCAAAAAGAGATACTTTGCATGCCCAGCGAGTGAGCCGCTGATGATGCTTCCCTTTTTTTTTATATTTCAGACATATGTTTGGCGTCGGCGTCTTGGACGTCGTCTTATTGTTTGTTTATTACTTGTTTCGCTTTAATTACTTGTTCGTGATGATGAAGGGAGTTGGAGGTGGAGATGGAGTTGGAGCTGAAGCTGGAAATGCAGATGGGGCTTGGGTCTTGGGGCTTTTTGGGACCCGCAGAGAAATCGGATAGTCACACTTATTGGAATTACTGCTTCATTATCATCTCTAAAGAGTTTTGGCCAACTTTGGAGTGTTAGTGGGAAAACAAGAGGCTACGAAACTGGTTCAGCTTTTGGAGCCCAAGTGGCCGCAGCCATCAGCCGTCGAGTGTTGGGTAAATATATAATCAGTTCCTTCAGTTACTTGGCGGATAATTGAGAGATTCCTAGCCTGGTTCCCGGAAGAACCAAGACCAGGGCGCCATGGGTAAAGGGAAGAAGTAATGTCAACTGGGTTTGAGGCCATTGTCTAACTTTTGATCTATATACGAAGGAGCAGCTCAAGGGTCTTCTTAAATCCCTATCCCTCCTATCCCCCCTCTATCCTCTCGCCAAAGCCAAAGCCAAAGCAACTTCCAAGTTGTTGTTCAGCCAAAGCCAAGTTCTTGGACCACCCAAGTTGACAGCGAACACGAACAGCGCTTAAGCTTGTCCTGTGTACTCGCAAAAGATACTCTCTGCAGATGGAGACGGAGACGAAGAGATGGAGGAGACGGAGGCCCAGGTTTCAGATGGAGCCAAGGCGGCTGCTGGACGTCGTCGTTGTTCCAGTGCATACAAATAAATTTTATTAAGCAGTTAGAAACGAGCCTTAATGAAATGCACCACGAGCAGTCAGAGGAGGCAGTCAGGGCTGGCCGAGCGATTTGCTGATGATGAGATCGAGATGGGTGCGTGAGAACCTTTTGTTTGAGCGGCTGAAAAACATGCCGAAGGAGGTAGAGTTCTTAACGGAAGAGTGGGTGCAACCAATTAAAGTTAGTTGGTAACTTAATGAAGGGAGCATTAAGTAAATTGAGGGGTTTGTTATTAAATACATGGAGTTGAATTATGAAAAATATGTATACCATATGATATGGTATTATATATATTATATTAAATATAAAATAAAGAAAATCTTTAACAATTTAAAATAAATCGAACTTAAGTAACATGTTCTCCCATCTCTAACCCCCTCAAAACCAAAATCCGCCAGACTCGCATTCAAAGATGATCTCTTCTCTCGATTCGAAATAGAAAAGCATTCCAAACTGAGCAGCAGATCCGATCAGTCAGGTTAACCAGTAGCCGCGATCAGTTGGACTCAGTGGAGCTACTCAATTTGCCGTCCTTGCCAATGGCTGATGTACGCCTTGTCCCCTCCCCCTTGGTTACCCGACTCTGCCAACTCGTGATCGCTGCGATCTTCGATCCTCCAAACAGCCTCCACTCATCATCTGGGATCTGCTTGATGCGATCTGCAAGATACGATCTCCAATCGTTGATTGTCGATTGTCGTCGTCGTTGGCCCGTTGCCGGTTTCATTGCGATTTATGTGCGTAATAATTGTGACAATCACAACAAATGCGAATCCGACTCCCGGAGTCATCGTCGTCGTCATTGCTGACAATCGATGATAATGACGCAGCTGATGATCATGCCCGAGGCAGCTTTATGATCAGTTTTGTCATCATTACAGTCTTCGCGATGGTGGCCATAGCGAGTTCATCTCCGGTAATTAAATAGCATTTTCCAATGAGATTTATGAGGGGCATTTAGGAAAAACTATAACACAGAAAAAGATGTATGTTTTAGGTTAACTGGGAATGATAAATCAGGTAAAGAGTTGACTTTAAATTAGGCTTTCTCTGTTTTATAATTAATAATTATATTGTTAAAGTTTTCCTTTACAAATCCTTTTCAAATTAATATATATTCCTATGTTCACAGATCCATTAGTTACAAATTATATCATTCTACTCAAATCTAACTCAAAACTTCAAAGATACAGATACATAAACTCCAGTGTGCGTGGAAACTCAATTGCCCAAGTTCGAGATCGTTTAAACTGCCTCAATTGCTTCGGGGGGTTCGCCACCGATTTTGCTTTATTTTTTTTCGGTTTTTCTTAAAAATAAAACAGCAAAAAAATAAGTAAGAAAAAAAGATGTGAAAAAATAGAGGAAAACAGTGTCAATAAGATTGATGGCTTGAAGCTTTTGCCAGTGCCAGCTGACGAGTATCCACCACGAGCTCATAGATTGCAGCATTCAAAACTGGCTCACAGTGAGAACGAGTGCGGGTATCCGAGTCTCCAAGTATCTGTGTATCTTTGTATCTCCGAGTGCGTGTGCCAGTGTATCTCTCGGTGTGTGTGTGCTGTGGCTGTGCGCCACTTAAGTTTGGTGTCAGTCAGCTAGCGGACTGTCTTGAGCAGCCCCGAGAATCGAAAGGGGTTTTTGGAAGGGGGGGCAGAGAGACGGGTAGGTTGATGTGGAGACCACACACATTGCAAATGTTGATTGCCGACTTGACTGACACTTTTTGATAAGTTGATTAAAACGTATTTCTTGCTCTTTGAGGTGCACGGGGAGAAATAAATTTAATTATAAATTATAAATTTCTATAAATGGAAATAAGATTTAATTAATATTTAAAGGCTATTTAAAAGTTCAAATGGATATAAATTTATACTCAATACAAAATATTAATATTAATTTGTACTTTTATATTTTATCTATTTTTAGTGGTTTTAGTTTTATATTTTAAATCTATTAATTTACAAATAATTTCCTTACCCAATTTGTACCTATTTAAGGACCCTTTTAATACCTATTTCCAACTGATTTAAATTGTCCCAAGTGTACATGTTTTTATTCTGTGCCTTTGGAGTGCATTGACATTGAGCCGCTTTGATTGAGTGAATGAATGGAGTGAATGAAGTGAGTGTGTGAGCAGCTCTGGAATTTGTAATCTCTGTGACTCATTACGGATCATGGTCAATTACGGATCGGTGGCCACTCTGGGCCAAATCCCACATTTTCCACGAAGACAAAAAAAAAGAAAAAACTACAACTTGAGGCGGCAATTAACGCGCTCGCGATTAAAATCGCCCCGCAAACGCGCCGCTTGGAGCCGCGACTTGCCCCCAAACAAAATTGCTTAATTAGAAACTAAAATGGGTTCAACTCGACTTCATCTCGATTAATTTGTTGTTGGTCTTACTCTACGAATTTGTTATTTAATTGTCTGCGGGTCGAGGGCCTTCAACTTCGATTAATTGTCCAACAGCAGCAGCAGCAGTCGCAGCATTTTCGATTCCATTTTGATTCCAAGTCGATCGATCGATCGATCGGACAACGATTTAATTGCCATTTTAAAGGTTAAATTATTTTGTAGCTTATGCCCACATTTGGTCTTGATTAATTGCAATTGACTCTATGCCAAAATTGGCTACTGGTTTCCGATTCGATCTTTCGTTCTGATTCGATTCCAAGCCAAAATCGCTGCGAAGCTAAATTCGTGAGTTGAGCAACGAAATTGAAACCACAATGGAATGTGGAATCATTTGAGCTTATGTGTGATGATTTTGTGGTGAATCGTTGAGTGACAACTTATCCGAAATCTGGTCAAAAAGGATAAGGTTGGGGTAAATGGAAATGGTTAACAAAGAGGGTTAAGTGATCAAAAGAGCGATACATTACAATAAATTATTTACAATAAATAAATAAAAGAAATATTAAATATTAAACTTAAGTCTCAAAGAATATTAATTGATGATGATAAAGTAAATTTTTTAAATTTATTTTACTGATACAAATGTTATAAACACTTTTTTTTACATAAAAACATTTTTAATATAAATTATTAAATATATTATATCAATTTATACCTCTAAATACAAACATATTCTAGAAATAGCAATAATAAGGTCCTTATGAATTTTTAATTAATAGACATTTTAAAATGTATTTTTGTTCGTAAATCACCACTGTAACTATTTCAGAGTACCACATATTTTTGAGCTAACTAAAAGTCTTCACCAAACTTAAAAAATCAATTGCTGTGACCAAAACCTCAATGCCATCAGAAGAATGTTGTCCTTTAACAAGTTGTCCCCAGAATTGCTTCTTTATTCCAAAAACCGCCGCAAAACATCTGCTGGATGCGTCCCTGCCTTGATTTCACCCAGACATCTGTGAAGATCGTATAAAAAAATATATTTGCATTTAAACATCGTAATCATATTTCTGGGCTTATGCTTTATTATTCGCAGTTAGTTTTTCTGTCAATTTGGATGATGATTGAACTGCCGGTGATTGAAACATTTCATTATCGAGGCCGGAGATCCCTCTGTTTTTTTTTTGTATACTTTTTTTGGATTTAAATAATTGGATATGCGTGTGGTATGCCCGGAGATTTGGGTTCCCCCGGGGAAGCCAGCAAGAAAATCAACCAAAACTGACGACGTTCAATCTGCATTCGAGTTGACGTTGATTTTAGTTCCTGTCGGAGCTCCAAACTGGCGCCTGAATGGAGCTCCTTTCTGCCCAACAAAACCTGCAGCTGTGTACTCCACCTTGGGGTTACTCACTCTTCTTCCTCCTCTGCGGTTAATTTCGGCCTGACTAAACGATTTAGCCGGAGAGTTCCCCCAACCGACCCCTTGCGGTTGCTCCACTCAACTCTCTGTGTGGAAATAACAACCGAAATACTCGTAACCGAAAAAGAGGAACAAATTTATGGTATTTTAATATTGATTTGCAAGTTAAGCGATTGTGGTGGGTCCCAGTTGGGTTCATTAGGGCACTTTTGTTGTGGCTTAAAAAGGGGACAAGGATGTGGTTAGTGCGGGGTTGCAATTTCTGAATTGTTTAAAAGGTATTTTTAAGTTAATTTTAAGGAATTTCAATGTGAAGTTTGCTTTATATTTTCCTTAAACGAATTTTTTAAAAGTAAAGTCTTGTTTAAGCCAGAAATTATAATTTTTAGAGGATGATCCGTAGTCCCGTAAACCCATAACTGTACGCAGAGTTCTAAACTCCACTTAGTTACTCTTCCATGCCATCTTTTCTTAGAATAATTCCCTCAGTCAATGATGTCTCCTCAAATATTATTATTTATTTAAGCCATTAGCATTTAAGTAGTTCACATGATCAATGACAGCTATCTCGTTCACTCTAGGGCTCCAGATCTATATATTCCATATTTTTCATAGGCCACATTACCTCCGGGGTTCGGTAATAGACCGTGTCGGGGTTCCATGGCTTCCATTTCTTCTGTAATTTTTTTTTTTAGTTGTGGCCATTGTGTATGGTTTGTCGTTGTCGTTAGTGGTTAAGTCTTGTTTTCTGTATTTTTGTAGTAGTGTTTTTTTTTTTTTTGCTATTTGGTGGTTGTTGCGGGACAACACTTGTTTTCATTTAATGTCTTTTTAATGGGCAGTGCCATGTTGTTGTCTGTTTCGCCTGCATTTTTCCAGCTATCGAAATGCAAGAATTAAACAGCCAAAAAGGATTAAAAATTAAAATAAATATATATAATTTTATGCCGCTTTTTTTGTTGGTTTATTTTAGACTTTTATATTTTTGTTGTTGATTTTTTGTTTGTTTTGGGGTTTGTTTTTCACTTAATGATGTTGTTGCCTGGCTTATGTTGTTGTCGTGTTTGTGTCGTGTGTCGTGATCGCACCCAAAGAGGCCAGATTTCCCCCCTATTTCGGCTCAGGTGCTTGTCCCGCGGAGTTCTCTTTCATTTTGGTAGCTGCTGCCACTTGCTACTTGCTGCTGCTGCTGCTGCTCTTTGACAAACGCGTTTACCTGTTTGTGTTGGCCATGTTTTTCCTCATTGGAGCAATTATTATTTATTATTGTTGTTGTCGTCGCCTCGCTGCTGCTGCTGCTGCCGCTGTTGAGCAGGTGAGCAGGTGTTAATTGTCAGAGTTGAGTTCGTTCGCCATCGCTGTCTCTCGACTTGTGTTTATTTTTTAATATTCTTCTTTTTTTTTGGGCTGCTGCCACTTGCCACTTGTTACTTGAAGGAGAATTGAGTTGCTGGCGGCTTTTTGAAGAGCTTCTAACTTTGGGGAATTGAAGTTGTTGGTGGGTAAAATATACTTGAGCTGGAAAGTCAAAGAAATCATTAGTGGAACTTGATTTAAAAGGAGGTTCTAAGGTAAGGCATAAAGGTAAAATGTCACAGAGCTCATAAAAGAAGATTATTAAAAATGTATAAATATTTTTAGTATGATTAGTTAACGTTTATTGGAGAATATAAAAACTAAGACATATAGTTAAGTAGTATTTAGGCACATTACCTCATAAATGTGTCTTTACACACTGTTCCGACTCAAAATATTTTATATCAAAGGTTTAATTGATTCTTAAAAACATCTTTGACTATATAATACCCTTATTAGCCTATTATATTTTTCCAGAATATTTTCTAGGCTAGTATCTACTATATACTCTTCCCCTTGCACCATCCCATTACTTATCTGTCCTCGAATTCCCCAAGTGATCATCGCAACGACCTTCTTGTTCAATTAACTCGCATCGGGGGGAACTTGTTATGGATCTCTAGGCCCCCTCCAGTTTCCCCCCTGCACCCCCCAAGACAAGCACAATAAACGATGTGTCCGAACAGAACTTAACCGCAAAACGATTACAAATGGTGAATAATGTAAAATCCATCAACTGCAAATCAGGCGAGCGAGCGAGCTGTGCCGCCTGACAGTTTGTTTGTGTGTCTAAAACGGCCGAGGAATCCGGTGGAGGATCTCCGCCACGATCGTTGTGGCATGTGGCAGCAGCAGCGGCAGCAGAAAACTGGAAAACGAGGCACACACACAAAATGCCCATTTGATGGACCAAGGTAAATGGAAATTGCTGCGCACTAGGGAAATAAACAAAGGAAAAGCCTAACCAAAAGCCAAGACAGACAACTAGAAAAGCGGCACACGCAGTGCGGGAAAAGCTGGCAAATATTTGCGCTCCATTGAAAATGCGGTTACAGTTGTCGTCGTCGCTTTTCTCGCTAAATTGTGGGCGGTGAAAGCAAGCGAAGGCTGCGTAAGGCGGAACTAACTGTTTGTAAATTCGCTGACATTAGCAGGTCGCCTTTACAGGTGCATCAAATGCTTATATTTATATTTATTCTACTCCATGGCTACCGCAACAAAATGAGTTATTTTCCGCAGACTTGTCATTAAAAGACCATTAAGCAAGCCGTATAGTGTGCGTTTTGTATGTGACCAACTGTTGTCCAAGGAGTTTTGTGGTTCGCATTGGAGGGCTTCGTGGGGCGTTACCCAAAAGTCATAATACATATGACTTCTGGACAGCAGGCGTTTAAGCACTGAAAGAAATTCCTCAAAGGAAATGGAAAGTGGCGGTAGATATATATCAATCTTCTAAGGCTTGGAAAGTTTTGGGTTAGAGGTATTTATGGTTGAAAAAGGGAAAGGTTTTTAGGGGTTTATCTTTGCTGATTTATTGGTTATTTAGAAAAACTTTCTTATTATTATTTTACAGATTAATTAGTTGCAGTAATAGCTAGTAGTGACTAGACATTCTTCTGAAAATTCACTAACCCTCCCTCTTAATAGATCTTACTCCTAATAGACCCCCCACATAAATCGTAATACCCGCGGAATGCAAATGAATTAAACTAAATAGAATAGTTTTGGTGACAATCGACAAATGGCATTTTTTCAACTCCAAAGTAATTTACGAGTATGTCTCTGTCACGGCTGGCACATGACTCACTTGGATCTTCTGCCACCAGCTCCATTTCCATCTGGCAGTCCCCGAAAAAGCCCGCAGAGACCACACACATGCTGAGACTAATATATTTAGAAAAACAGAAGATCCGAAATATCGAAAGAGTTTTCATTGTAAGCTATTAAAGTGTGTTTTAAGCCAAAAACCATTCCACTCTCGTTCCAAGCAGCCTTTCAGCCATCTATCCAGCCAGGCATCCATCCATCCATCCATCCATCCAGATGGCCACCCACATTGGAGAGCCTTCAAAGGCACCGACTTGTCAGAGATTTGCAAAAATATTTCACAACATGAGAAATGCGATGCAGCAGCAGCAGCAGCAGCAGAAGAGATGTCAACCGAGGGCACAAAACACTTAAAGATGCAGTTTTTCCCCCTAAAAGATACTAAGGATCCGTGGAATGGGGCACGGCGCATAAATCACCACGGCTGAGAGTCGCAGATATATGCATATCTGTGTAATCTGGGTGGCATGTTCCAAAGGGGTTAATGCCTGCGCAATGTGTGTGTGTTTGCTGCCTCTTACGACCAATTAACCCCACAAATCAATCGAAAACTGAAATCGAAATCGGGGAAAAGAAAACGAAACTCAAGAATGGAAAAATCGAAGGGGATTTTGGAGGGAGCCAGGAGCATGCCGCAGAGAAGAGGGGGCGCCACACAGACTTAATTAAGTCATCAACCAGAAGGCAGGCTAATTGGAGATCTGCGCCGCGATCGCAGCAGCATCCAACGGATACCAGAGGAGATACGGATACGCCAGCGCGGGACGAGGGTCTCGGCAATGAATGGATGGATGGATGGGGATAGGGATGGGTATGGGATTCAGGGAGGGATCGAGAGCCAGGGCCAGGGCCAGGGCCAGATCAGTGACCAAGAGAGACGCACCCGCAACTCCGACAGCGGCGGCGCACACAAGAACCACATGATGAGAAACAGACCAAGAGATGATCATCATGGGGATCTTGAGGAGAAATGCACTGAGATAAAAAATAGGTAAAGGTATAAGGGAAGTGTGAAAAGGTAGTACTTGAATAAATATCTATATTATGAGATTCATATACCAAGTTATTGTGATAGATCTGTTTATATTAAATAAATATAATTCCCTAATAAGCAAGTTTTTGGGATCACTGAAATGGAAAATTATTATTTTAAAATCTGCTTTTTGATTTAAATAGTAAGTCTTCAGAATTTATATTAATCCTGGCTTAAGTATAGGTCATAAGCATATTTTTTCTCTCAGTGCCCTTTGCGATGATTCAGTAAATCAGAAAATTCAGAGACCACACACACGGGTGTATGTTTACTGGTATCTGTGTGTCCACCTAGGAGTTCCCCGCTATCGGGCTCTCTCTGTCGCACTCGCCCTCCGGAGATTTGAGATGGAATGACTCACGGATCGAACCTTAAAGCTGCCCAAGCTCAGCTCTTATTTTCTTCTTTTTTTTTTTGGCAAAGCCAAGCCAAAGCCAGCAGCAGCCACAGCAACAACAACAATAAGGAAAGCGGAGCAACGGCGTAGGACCACCTAGCAAGATGGTCCACACAGGCTGAGATCCCATTCCCATTTTCATTCTCAGGCTGCTTTTAGGGTGGTCCTAAACTCGGCTGCTGTGTAAAGCCTGAAGAGCCGACGAAGGCTCACCCAGGGAACACTAAGCGACATGAGCTTCTAGGGGGACAAAAGCTGGGGACACTTTTTGTGGGTCAAACTCAAGTGCTGTCAAGCAGAAGCCTTGTGAATTCTAATTACACTAGACAACAAAGTATTTAACAATATTTGATACATTTTAATCAAAAGTACTATAAAGATAATACAATTTTTTAAATGAAAGAGAAAAAAAAAATTTTTTTTTTAAATAATTATTAAATTATGTATACTATATATTCGTTTTAATTTTCTTAAAGCGATAATTTGCTGACTAGTTTAGTTTCACCTGATCCCGTATAGTCGCCGGGCTGTTGTTGCTTTTTTTGTCTCTCTTATCGGCAATGTCTTTACATTGATTCGGGATTAACAGCGCCAGCCTCTCTTTCATGCTCCATTTCCCCCCTCTCGCTCCGCTACATTTGCATACCGTAAATGTAGCAATGACATTTTTATTAAGCGAGTTAGTTGTTGTAGTTGGTTTAATGCTTTTGAGCCACGAAAGCCAGCGGAGCCTGACCACACACACACTCACCCAGGCACACACAGGGACATGTGAATTATTTACCCCCGATTGCAATTACAAAACACCGATAGGCATCTCGTTCTCGCAAAGGAATTTGCATTTGGGGAATTAAGTAACGCGCGCGCGAGTTTAACTGCTGCTCCCCATTCTCTTACGCGGTGTGTGTGCCCTCTTCCGCTCTCTCCGCATATAATTAAGCCGTGCCTTGGAAATTGCGAGCATGAGCAGAGGCAGCAGCGGCAGCGGCAGCGGCAGCGACAGCGCAGCTGCACTTGGGTGGTCCCCTTTTGCTCTTGTCAAAATGTGTGGTCTTTATTAATAACAGCCGCCTTGGGGGAGGGGGAGGAGGAGGAGGAGGATGGAGTATGGAGTATGGAGTGCGACGGGGGCCGGGCCGAGTTTCGCTGTCGCCAATACAAAACGGATGTTGCCTTCGAACTTGTTGCTGCAACTTGCATGTGCCAGGCGATCCGCCAAGGGAGATCCATCCAACTTCCCCACTCGCGCTGGCTCTCTGTGGATCTGTGTCTCCACCGCCGCTCCTTTGATTTTTTCCGCTCGAACGAACGGCAGAAGCTGCAAATTAAAACATTCCTCACCCCCCTCTCACTGCTGATTCTTTGTTTGCTTTGCTGATGACGATCATTTCGCATTAAGTTTAATTTAAGTTGAAATTAGTTCGCTAATGAACTCATCAGCAACAGTTTTTGGCCGTAGTTTATAGCCAGCGCCATATGAGGGGATTGTACTATATGAGGGTACTGTATGGGGCACACTACGCTCAAGAGAGTAGGGTATATGGGTGTTTTAATGAAAGGTATTTAAAAATGTTAAAAATGGTGGAGGATTTTTGAAAATTAAAATGATGTTAACGATTTGAAATTAACTGATTAATCAATATTTTTATAAAATATTTAAATGATACCTCTTTTAAATTTAATTTTGATAAGAAAACCAATTTAATTGTATCAAAAATTCATAATTGAAGATAATACATATAATAAAGGGATCGTATATAGAGCTCTTTTTTTTATTATCCTTCCATTGCCACACCTATCTCTAAGTTATTAGTGCAAATTTGTGTAGATAACCGATCTAATTAAGATCATTATAACGCTTCAGTCCTATGCACTTCCTGTCCCCTGCTTTCCCTGGGCCAAATCTTAATGAGTTAATTAAGCAAGCAAAAACATTGCAGCCGCACAAAACAGACAGCTAACATGCGGATAAATGAGAACAACATTCGGTGGAAGAAAGACAAGCCATCGGATGGGAAGAGCATCTCCTAACAGAGGTTATTTAAATAAAACTTGGATGCAGCTGCGGCAGACAGAGAGAGCAAACATTTCTAGCACGCGTGCGAGTAATTAAGCCGCCCAAGATGCGACATCTTGCCGTATATATCGCTCCGCACATAGATCTCTGATATCATCGTTATCGAACATGTTCATCTTGCACGCTCCCGGGGAAGAATTATGAGCGAGAAGAGGAGGGAAGGAGAAGATACACCAGCAGACGGCAGAAGACTGCAGCTGAGGAGAAAGTAAGGAGAGGTTTGGTTGGGTCTTCTTTTTGTTTTTTTTTTGTGTTAGTCGTCGTCGGCGGTGGTGCCTTAATGACATGCTAATGACTCCAAATGAGTTGACTTTAATGTAATTGAACAATTAACCGAGATAAGGATGCGGCTTGGGTTGGGTCTCTCCGATCGGGGGAGATCCGGGGAAGAGAGTGGAGAAAGGTGATTCAGTTTTTGTTTAATTTTTTATTGAGTAGAAAGGGAGTTAAGGAAAGTGGGAATAAGGAAGGGTACTATGGAAAAGTAATAATTTTTGATAATATTAAAAAACTTGGTATTCTTGGTTTTATTAATTAATACAGTTATGATAATAAAACTAAAGTTTATATCAGATTATGCCAACAATTAATTACTTTAAAAATAAATACTATATATATTAGATTAAATTATTTATTTACTACATTTTACAACGCAAACAGTTAGAGAGACTCTCGAATATTCCGCACAGGACGCACAGCTAAAGCATCCATATTCGATGGCGCTAATTTCTTTATTCATGGGCGCATTGTCGCTGCAGCGATCGGAACCCAGATCCGTCCATCCGTTGGGTTTGCTTCGCACTCTCCACTCCAGATTGCCCGATACTATATATATATCATTGTTTATGCAGCACATGAAGCTGCAGAAAACAAATTTACTTGCATGCCACAGATTCAGCAGCCGGGCAGCTGGAAGCCGTTGCCTCCGCTTTCAGCTTAATTGCGTGAATAAATTGTTTCAATTTCAATAAAAAACTAAAACAAAACAAAGACAGACTGCTGCTGGTGGTGGTGGAGAGTATCAATCAATGTGAGAAACTCGGTTGCATTTTTAGTTGCTGTAATTAATATGCTGTGCACTCGCAAAGCATCACAGATACACCGCTACAGATACAGATACATTTACAGATACATTCGTGTTAACAAGCCCAGGAACAACAGCTACAACAATTGTCAACGGCTGGCTTTTGTCCTCCTCTGTCTTTTTCCCTCGCCGCCTGACTAATGGCATAGAATTTGCCAAGTTTGAATAATGAACGTGTGTGTTCTATGTAGAGCACTCTCTAGATGGTACTATATCTGTATATATATCTATAGAAAACCATAGATCAACTCGACATTTTCGACAAAACGCTCTGTAATTGAAATGTAAATTGAGGTCCGGGCTTAATTGATATGCTTGGTCCCACTTTAGCCTCGATTTCGTGTTCAATTTGCATCTCACTAAATTAATTTCCAGGCACCGGGAATATATCATGAGTTGGCAGCTTGCAAAAAAAAAAAGGGGGTTGCTATCAAGTCTCGGGGGTGGTTTAGTATAAAAGGCTGAATAAAAGCCACAAAAGCTCGGCAGGGGCATGGTCCAGCGATTTTGATTGCGTTGAAAAGATAATGTCGTTGATTCCCTGAATGGCGACAGAGTTTAGCAAGTAATCAGCAGTGTGAAATTTGTTGTAGGTTTTAAGGGGAATTTATTGATGGTTATTTGGTTTGATATTTAAGGAAATATTGAGTTATCAAAGGAAATTATAAGAATAACAAAATAAATTAAGTTTATATTGTAAGAGTTCGTTTTCAGTTTACTTACTTATCAAATTTTGCTACAATTCATTGGGAATTATGGGAGTTCGATGGAGAAGATTTTAATATAATTAATTGTAAAATAAATAAACAAAAAAATAATTTACTAACACCGTATCTCTTACAATTTTAACTTGATCTCTTTTTCCCTCCACTTAAACCCTTAAATAAATGTTTTTATATATTATTTACTTTTTATAAACACCTCCACTGTGCTCTTTTTTCTGTTTTTTTTTTTTTGTAACTTCCACCCAACGAATTGCTAACAAATTTAATTAAATTTCCAATTCTCGTGATCTCCGCCCCCTCGAGTCAATCCACTTCCACTTGATAATTGAGTGTGGCTGCCGCTGCCGAAGGGTGCTGACTGGCGGTGGGTGTACCATGTAGTCGAGTGGTTAAACAAGCTTTCATGTAGCAGCATTCAATAAGCCCCCGGGGATCCGGAACCGTATCCGGGGAATCCAATAAAAGCCACCCCTCTCTGGCAGGCAGGCAGGCAGGCAGGGAAAATTGTTTGAGTGCGGCTTATCTTGTCGACACACTCGCCTGGGAGGGAGTTGGGGTGGGACGGGACTGTTTTCCCCGGGTTGGTGGCATTATATGGCTTATGATTAGCGTGGAAAATAAACAAGGGACGTCCTTTTGTTTCCGTTTATTTGTGGTTTGTCATCTTAAATGGTCATATAACAACCCCCGGTTTTATTTTGAGGGTGGCCATTTTCAGTGGGCGTTGCCAAAAACTTAAATAATAATCATAAAAACAAGAAACTTGTCTAGAAAAAAACGTTGAAACTAGTTGGCAAAAATCGTCAACTCGCGAGGCTAATAACTCATTTAAAGAGTGCCGCCTGACAACGATGTTGCTGCTGCTGTCGCTCGTTGCTGGTTGCTGTTGCAGCTGCTGCAGCTGTTGCTGCAACACTGGCAAGCTGGCAAACTGGCAACACAGTGGCCCCAAGAGCAAAATAACTTAATTTCATAAATGGCCACGGAGAGTCGTCGCCAAAGTGGAAAAACGAACGGCCTTTAGACGCTGCACAAAAATTTAGCTGCCATGTTTGCCGTCGACTGATTGACGCTGCCAGTAAGCAATCAGCCATGGCTCTGTGTGTCTGTGCCTGTGTCTGTATGCTGTTAACTTGGCCAATTCGTGTGCTTAATTATGCTTGCAACGCCAGTGTTTTTGTCGTATTTTTTCTAGCCTTTTCTTTGCATGCAACATTTGCATTGATTGCCCGGCTGTTTCGTTCTAAGCCAAATTGCCAACGCCAGTCAGTCAGTTATTATGGCTTATGGAAAATTATTACGGTGACATTTTCATTTCACGGCTAATTGGGGCTGAAAGATTTGCCAAAAGACTGAGGGGGGATTCGCCAGCAAGTGAGTTATTAAAAGGCGCTCAACGAGGCGTATGAGTAATGTTAAAATTGTGGGCAATTTTCAGCCAAGTGTTTGTTTGTTTTTTAATAATGGAAAAATCTGATAAATATAAGGAAATATTTACTTGTTTAATAAAAATATTTCCATCTTTTGTAAGGTAATAGTAATAAAAAAAAGCTTAAATATCAAAAGAATATTTACTTACTTTTGAAGGTTGTTATTATTAGGCCTAACAATTAGTTAATGGATGGAAATCAGTTAAGTAAACAAATTAAAATAAGGGAAATTTCCTGCAAAACTTGAAATAATAAACAGATTCAATTATTAACTCTTTTAAAATTTAATGTTATTACCTAACAAATAGGAAATTAAATGAAATAATACTTATTTTTGTAATGTGGCTTTTTCTGCATTCTACTTACTCTACGGTCCACACCCACTTAACTTTATTTGCTCGTTGCCGTCATTTATTCAATCACTTCGAAAACCAATTCAATTGAAAGTTTGTGCTGGCAAATTGCAGAAAACAAAAAATCCCAACAATCAACAAAAACAGCAAACAAAAAGCTAAAGTTAAGTGAATTGAATGCAGCCGAGAAGAGACGACAAATCGAATCGGAAATTGAGAATCTGCAGCAGACAAACTTGAGCAGAAACAAACAAACAAACGGAGAGAGAAGAACTCCCCCGCACAGATACAGATACGCAGATACAGATACTTTTACCCCACCGACGACTACAACGACACGACGGCTACCAAAAGCTCGTGTGTATGGAAGCTGTCAGCTCGAGTTGAATTTAATTAAATCCTTCATGTCGGCGTGTCTGTTAAAAATAGACAAATGACAGTTTCCTCTTCACGGAAATACAGGAAGGATGGCAGGAAGTGCAGGCAGGCAGGCGGCAGACAGGAATTGGCGCGATGGCCGGGGCATTATCCTCGAGGAGGATGGAGGGCCGAATGCAGCTCCGATGACAGTTGAAACTGAAGCACAGATTACGACAAAAGACCAGAAATTGAATTGAAATTTGTTTCTGCCTCCCTTCGCCTCTCCTTGTGTCTGCCATAATTACTTAATTAAAAGCGGCGCAGAGAAGCACAGAGAGACAAAGGATAACAGTAATTAAAAGTCGCCAGTTTCGAAGCGTGAGAATTTTAACAAAAACGCTGACTTGGGATTGACATCAAGAGGATATCGATAGGGTCCCCGCGTAGCTTAAACTGAATGAAAGCGATCGGAGGGGACTTGAAAGCAGGTTTTGTTTACGTTTTATGAACTCACTGAAGAAGGGTAATTGGGAATTATAAGTAAAGTTGTTTATAAAATAAATTAAAAAAAATTATTTATAGCAAAACCATTCGATTAAAAATTAAGCTTTGTTATAAATTTTCTACAGTAACAACAGTAACTTATTACTAACTTATAAAATTGAAATAAATGTTGTATCAAGCTTTTTGGGAATTATAAGGAAAATTCTGGAATAAATTAATTCCCATAGATATAGAGTATCTAAAAATTTGTATAGTAAACCCCAAGCTCATCACAACATTCCCCCAGCTCCTGGAAATTGTCAAGATGCCTGAAGAGAGGCCGAAGAACCGATCGCGCAGAGTCGTCTTCTATGTCGGCGTCTTCTGGCGCCAGCAGCCAGCCAGCTCTCCCTTTCTTCCACTCACTGCTACCTCCTCCCTCACTCTTTATATCAGACAACCTGCTGACGTCATAAAAACTTTGATAACTTAATTAACAACAGAAGAACAACAGCAAGGGAGCAGAGAGAGCAGATAAAAAATTCCTGGGCTGCTGTTACCCTTTGAAAAAAAAAGAGATACCAAAGAATGCGGTAGGTAAAACTAAGCCAAATTAAAAGTGATCGCATCGTTTTATCGATAATTTATCAAACAGCCCCAAAAACCCAGTGGCGAATACTCTTTATAATTCGTTTTTTTTTTTATTTGTCCGATCTCTTGGAGACGAGAAGAAGATCATGCGAAACGACAACGTGTGTGGTCCACATGGCGGAATCAGAATCAGAATCCAGAATCCACAGCGACTTCGTCTTCGAAATTAGCATAAGAGCCCCCTCATGATGATGATCGTAATGATCATGATCATCGGGATCAGCTGCATGGCCAAGAAATCAGACAGAGCGTATGAGTACGTACTCCGAGGCCTGGCCAAAAGCCATAAATCCACGGCTGGCGAACACCAAGCGCGCACAGGTGGTCAACCTGGGCGGCTCGCCCTGCTGATATTTAAAACAATCTGTTGTGCTTTTCAATTACTTTATAGTACGTACACGACATACGGAACGATCGGTGCGGCTTTTGGCTTTCTGGCTCTCTGACTGGGGCTCTGTCTCTGGCTTTTTGTCTGCCCCACACAGCTTAGCCTGCTAAAAAAAATGATTCAGGAGCGGAGCCAATCGATTCAAGGAGAAGGTGTAGCAAGCTTAATACTCAGGTGTGAAGGAAGTGTTGTGGAAATGATTGCACTTGAAGTAAGAAAGGTTTAAAAATATATTAACAATTTCTTAAGGGAAAAGAGCAATTAATATTACTCAATCTTTATGCTTAGGGTCAGTTTTGAATTGAAGATCAAATGTTGATTTAAGTAAGTTAAAGATTAACCCATATTAAATTCTAAATCAATTATATTTTCATATATTTTATTTCGTAAGTGTTCTCCCCTTGACTACGCTCCTGTCTTCAAGATCTTGTGTGTGCGCCCGATACATTGGCACATGAAAAAAAAAAGAAATATGAAAAGAAAAAATCTTATGAGCTCAGCTGTGCTATTAATTGTTTTATTAAGACATTTCAAGATTTAACATGCCAGACACCCTGCCGCACAAAAAGCAGAGCATAGCCGACTATTGAATAAAGCTTGCCAATATTTTCAAGTTAAAGATGTAAAGTTATATAAAAGAGTATTCAAGAAAATGTAAAACCTTGCAAAGGGTTCTCGATGTTACCTATAACTCAAAGATACTAATAATTGAAATTATTATAGTCTGAAATTACTTAATATAAAGTTAATATAACTAGAACTTACAATAGTTTTAACTATCTATAATATATAGATTTTCTCTAGTTCATATAACCCCTTTGTTATATATTACACCTCAATCCCTTCATAAAAACTCTAACTAAAAGCAGGGCACTGAATAAGTTTTTGAAACCTAAACCATACTGAGAAGAGACTAAAACCCAGAGACCTTCTACTGGACCTTCTGCATCTGGGCTGGGGAGACCCAAGACCCCGGTCTGATCTTCTGCCTCACTGCTCACTGTGCTGGGCTCCCCCCACGTCCCCCACGTCCCCAACGTGATCTCGATGATCATAATCATGATCTTCAAGGGACGATCATCGCGGCCAGAGGATGGGCATCGCGGAGGAGAAGCAAGAGGAGGAGGCTGGACTGGACCTTTGGTGTGGTCCGACTCGAGTGGTTTGCATCTCGGTGATCCGTGGAAGATTGATGTTAATGTTGGCATCGCCCTGGTGTGAACACACTTATTCGCATATTTGTTTTGCAACCCAGCCATATTTTTTTGGGCCACACACGATGCGTCGTGGGGCTATCGCCGCTAATAGAGCCATAAAGCGAACATTTATTGATCTACAAATTATTTTTGGGGCCTGCCGCTGGGTTTGTTAGCTCTCCGACTTCTTTTCTGTGCTGGCCAATCTAAATATTCATTAGTGGCGGCTTGATTGTCGGACGATCGCCTCAGAGATGGCAGCGTTCTCCCGATTTAATTTTATTTTTATGGATACCTCCGAACCCGCTGACTACCGTCGCCGACAGAGAGAAACAAAATAAACAAACACTCTGCCCGATCGATCGTTTCGGGTGGTCCCCCAAGATCAGAGCTTATGATGTGTTCATTAGGGTGAAAGTCGCTCAGATCTCATCCACATCATCATCCAGATTTAGAGTGATTTGAGTGATCTAATTGGAGAAACTGGAGCTTTAAACCTGAGACCTGAGATCAGATACTCGGCCCCGAGGATTGCGTTAATTGAGAGCCCATAAAAGTGCACTAATTTAGTCGAAATATCCATAGAAGCGTAAAACGTTCACACCTCAATTGCACAAAGCCAAAGCAACGAGTCTATTAAGGCGCAGATACAGCTACAGCTGCAACAGATACATCCACCGCTGCAGATACAGATACAGATACAGATACAGATACTTTGGCTGCCCATATCGGTGTCGCCGTACTTGAGACAATCTCACATCTCGGATCTCTCTCAAACCCAAATCCAACAGCAATCCCAGTGGCAGGCCACCTGATGCTCCATGCCAAGCCAGGCCATCGGATTGATTACAGTTTCTTAATGAAATTGTTTGCTAATATCAGCGGAAAATGCGGTTTGCAATTTGTCAAACCAGTTGCTCTGCGGCCAGCCAGGCTCACGGACCCAATCAATGCTATAAATGTAAGCGATATCTCCTCTGAAGTATTAAGTCGCTAAAGGTGTGAGAGCGCGTAAAAGGTTGCCTCGGCATCTCTCGGCTCGTTTCGATCGTTTTTGAAGGGGACTCCTCCTTAAGAGGAGAGATCCAATAGAGATTATCTAATAGGAAACGGTTTAGGGGGAAATTACAGTTATAGTTTAGGGAGGTTTTGGGTTACACAGGAAGTATGTTTGGGGTTATTATTGATTTTAAGGGATTGTTTGGATATTTATATTTGTTTATTTCAAAGCTTAAAAGATAAATACCTTCAATAAGGTAAACAAAGGTCTAAAAAAAAGAAGCTATCATACTTTTAGAAATCTTAAAAAAAAGTGGTTGTATGTTATATATATTTTTTAAGGCTATAAAAATAAAGGCTATAATTTCAGTCAGATGCTTGGCATACAATGAAAGAGTCATTTCCGATTCTATAAATCATATATATTCCTGATCAGCATTAACAGGCGAATCTTGCTAGGCATGTTGGAAGGAAAATAAATTTTTGGTAATTTTTACAAAAATTTATGAGGGGTTACATCATAAAAATTCTTAAAAATCTAAAAATATTTAAATTTTTAAAATGTTAAATTCAGTATGCAAAATTGTTAACCTTATAAAAACTAACACAGAACTGTTTACCAAATTACAATTAATGCATTTTAGACTTATTTATGAACGATTGAGACACCTGATCCAATCTGAAACTGGAAGGGTATACAGACTTTGGCTTTCCGAAGTTACTTACTTTCTTGGGTTTCTTTTTAGAGATTAATTGTATTTTTTTTACTTTTAATTTCAACCATAAATTCCCACTTTAAATACAATACTAATTATTTATAGTTTGCATTCCCCCCCAAAGCAATTAAGTTGCAAACACAAAATTCTCTATAATTATACCCCCAATCAAAGCTCAAAAAGTGTCACTACCTTTTCTTACTTTCATTTGCCGACTTCAGCTTGCGTTTGAATCAACATGTTTTGACACCTCCAACCTCGTACATAAAGCATATTCAATGAAGCGCCTGGCCCCCAGTCAAAGGAGTTCCTTTGGCTGACAATTTCATATGCAAAGCCGGCAAGGGCTATGCAAATTAGCCTCGAGGCTATGGCAGTGGCAGTGGCAAATGGCAAATGGCAAGGAATACAAGCAAATACCGCCTTCGTCGTCGTTGCCGTTGCCGTCACTGATAGAGCAATTAAGAAATATGCTTTAAAAATATTTTCATGCAGGAGAGCAAATTATGCTCAGGAATGTTGTCGCTTAGCCTTTGGCGTTTCGCGAGCTACCTGGCTAAACCCGACTAGGCCCCGACTTGGCCTGGCTATTTTCGATGCGATCGATTGAGCGATAGACAAAACGCTGACAAAGTTAGCCCGGCTAACAACATCGGCATCGTTTGTCGATTGCGAGTGTCACCGGGCGTCAATCACTGCAATTAAACGTGCAATCAAACCGAAGCGTCGTCATGTCAATATTCATCAGTGTCGCCCGAAAAACCGCAGCGTTAATTTGCCTGTCTGTCCAGGTGGGGTTTTATGCGTGGGTGTCGGGAGTCTCTACCTGAGAACTATGATTATCAATCGATCGGGCCATCAATCAAATCGATCGCTTTCACTTTCCGCTTGAATGTAAATTTCGCCCCATCTCTCCCTCCGAGTCTTTTATGGCTTATTAATGATCTCGGCTCGAATGTGCGATCATTAGAGACAGATACGAGCTGCGATCGCCACAAAACAGATCGCTTACAACGAAGCGCGGGCTCAGGTGACTGGTTCTTGGTTCGTCTCCATCTCCAGCTTGATCTCCACCTCGATCTCCATCTGTATCTGCATCTCCATATGTATCTGTATCTCTATCTCCCCTGTGATGCTTTCTGTGTGTGTGTGGCCCGTTAGTTTTGAGATCTTTACAAGTCAATTTCGGCAGCAAGTTGCAATTTTTGTGGCCGCTGAGTTACGAGTATCGCTCCAAAATACTGAAATCCTTCAGAAACCCAGTTAATTACGAGCACTCTCATTCATTGCCAGCGCCTTAAAAGCAAGACTCACCTGGCCTGCTGGCCAGATTCCTTTTGTGCTGCTCCGGTTGCTTCTTCTTTTGGCATTTGCAACTCATGTTAAGCATAAATAAAACAAATGCGTTTATTTTAAACATATGCCCCAGTGGCGGCTGCAAGAAGCTTCGGCCTCAGCCTCAGCCTTCATCTTCATCTCCGGCTCTTTTTTTGGTCCAGACTCTCCAGCAGTTGGCATCGCCAAGTTGGGTCATTCCCGGCCTGCTGATGATGAAGACATCTTCCCGTTTCTGTTTTTGTTTTCCTCCGCCGTCTGTTCTTGGTCTGTTGTTCTTTTTTTGATGAACTGGAATTTATGTGAATGTGCGCGTCTCGGTTTTTGTTGTTATTACTTACTTTCTGCAGGCTTTGTGGAGTACCAGAAAAAGGCTGTGGGTTTGGTTTGGTTTTGTTTTGGGATTTGTTTAGCGGTAAATGTGAAAGATACTTTGATTTTATTCAGATTTTATAATGAGTACTAAGCTTTGATTTGAATTTAAATTTAATTTAAACTTTAAAACGGGAAAAGGAAAAATAAGAAATAATTGTAATTGCTAAGCGACTTAGGTACGCTTTTTGAGAAGCTAATTCTTTTTTTCTTAGAAGAGACACAAATATTTTTGGATCGACGAGAGAGGCTCCAGAATATCTTAAGGTATTTGAGAAATTTTGAAAAAGGCACAAGGTTCTTTATATTAATTGTTAATAATTTTAAAATGTATTTTAATTAATGCTGTTGGTTTTTAAAGCAGCTTTTTAATATTTCAAGTCCTCAGAATCATTTTAAAATACTGAGAATATTTATAACAAACCTGAAACCTATATGAACCATTTAAAAACATTTTCTGATATATATTTCTTCCTTCTAAAACTAATTTCACCTTATAAACCTATCCTTAAATACCCTCAAAAACCTCCAAACACCACCAATTCCAGCCTTGATTGAGTTCATATAATTTGTATTAAAGCCAATTTAAGCCCAGAAACCCCTCTGAGCCGCCCTTCTGTAAGCACTCTCCCTGCTTCCTCAACAAAAGAATAACTTGGAAGGAAAACTTTTATTGTGTCAAATTTGCGCAGCAAAGCAATGAAAAATTTAACACGCTATAAATCACAATTTTCCACCAAGAGCAGAGAGAGGGAAAGGCAATTGTTGCATTGTAAGGCGTTTTGGGAAAACACAAAAAAAAAGAAAGAGAAACCAGGATAACTCTGGCAACCCCTTGGTTGTCCTTGCTACGCCTTGGCATGCAGCTCGAGCTCGAGCTTATCTCCGCCCTGCCAACATGCGTTTTTACACAGTGGGTGGGTGGGCGCAGGTCACCGTGACTTGGTTTTTCCCAGTCATCGTCTCCCGGCTGTCTGACAGGTTCAAGGTCTGGCCAGCTACCGCTCCTGCTCCTGCTCCTGCTGGTCCTCTGCCTTCTTTTAGAGTTTCAGTTTGTTTTTATTGTCGGCTGCGTGTGAAATTTAAAACCGTGATAACACCTTACAACAGCCACGCCCACTTGTCAGCCCTCCCCCTTTCGGGCGGCCTTTTTGGATTTCTCTGGTTTAATTTCGCGCCCGTCGGCAGCTTTGGCATTTTGTTGACAAAATTGATTTGTTCAATTTTTCCAACGATTTAACTTAGGGCATGACTTGGTCGCGTTGCCATTAGTGCCGCTACATTTGTTTTGAAGGTTGTTTTTTAGCCTCCCCCTCCCCCCTCCCTAATGGCTCTGTAGTCCCGGGAATTTTCGCACGTTTTGGCCAGGCGGAAAGTTTCCCTCTCTGTGACGTCGTGGAATTTAATCAATTTCCGATATTTTATTGATTCGCGTTAAAAGTAAATTAAATTTTAAATTGTCCGAAGGTTGCTGCTTTTTGTGCAAACTGTTCTAATGTCTATGTATCTCTTTTCTTTTCGTTGCAGGTCGAAGTAAGTACAAGAAAAAAGGAGGAAAACATTTGGGAACTTGGACTCGGCCACTGGAAAAATCACAGGATCAATGTGAAGGGTTTTTCAGGGCATTTAAGGATAGGAAAAAACTTGTAATAGTAAAGGAAAATGCTTGGGTAATGGTACTTTATAGGAACTTTATGATAATAACACTTTAATCTTGGACTTTCTTACTCTAAAGGAAATACTAGAGTAGTTGCTTAGTTTTTTTTTTTTTTATATAAATTTTGATAAATAATGAAGTTATTACCTTACCACGAAAAAGATGTTGACTTAGCAAAGTAGAAGCTCATATTGCAAGAATCTATTCTACATCTATTCTAGAATCTATTTTACAAATATTAAATAAATACATTTGTTCTACTGCTAATATTGTAATAATAATATTATTTAAATAATATTTTAAAATTGCTTCTCTTAATTTGAATGCTTGATTCAAATCTAGTAATTTTAAAACAAGCTTAAGATTTATTTAAATATTATTTACAACTAAAAAATAACCAGAAAATAACCTTTATTTATTTTCCACCTTGACATTCAAGAAACTTCCGCCTGGACACTTTCCTCAAAAAGAATTTCCTTAAGAATTTCCTTTAACAATTTCCACAAGACACTTACCCGCCCAAATGCCTTATGATAGATGTAGCTCTTAAATTACAAAATACTTGCCACATATTTTCAGTTTTCGTGTTTTTGGAAAACATCTTGCGGTTTGGGTCAGTCGGCGACGTCTCCTTCGGCTTCCATTTGCTGACCAAAATATTCCCATTAGTGAAAACCTCATAATTGCTTCATCTCTCGTTTTCCATTTGGCATTTCTCTTGGCTTAGGACTTTTCCCAACTATTTCCAAAACGAGCTTATAACTTTTGAATACTGTCCTGGCACAGCCCTTTCTCCGAATGGAATTTTATTTGTTCGCAGGACCCACATCAAGTGGAGCGATTCTCTGCGCCTGTCCCGCTGTCCGCCCCGAATGCTGTTTATTAAATCCGAGACAACTCAAGTCGTTGCTTCCTTCTGGTTTTTTGGGGGATGTTTTGGCAGGACATCTTCTCGCTTTCGGGAAAATTAGCCACAGTCAAAAGTCATTGCGTTGATTACTTTTTGGGAAAATGACGCGAGCAAATTTTCCAACCAAAAACTTTAATTGTTTTAGCTGGCGAGGAGTTCAGGCGAGGGAGAGGGAGGAAGACAGCTCCCTCTGGGGGTTGGTTGACTGGACGCATTTAAATGTGAATTAATTGCCGGGCATCCTCGCTGCATATATGAGGCGCAGGATTTATGTCCGCCCGATGAGTTGGCAGTCGTCGGGCAGGTTGAGGCACAGCCACAGGTCCAGCTTCAGGTTGAGGTTCAGTTTCAGTCTGCCCCACCAGTTCCCCGTCATGTTGGTGCCATTAAGCGCTCCCTGGAATTTTTATGACCATCCTCATTGTGTTTTTCTCACCAGGTCCGCGAACGCGAAAGCCCAAAAAGCCAGCCACGTCCAGTGCAGCGGCGGGTGGCGGCGGCAGCGGAGGTGGTGGCGTGGGCGGCGACAAGGGCGAGGCCACGGACGGTGGCACACCGGAGGATAAGCGGCCGCGAACGGCCTTCAGTGGCACGCAGCTGGCGAGACTGAAGGTGAGTTAAATAATAATTAAAACCATCAGCGGGCTTAATATTTTAATAAAATAATAATATAAAATGTATATCTATTGGAAAATGAAATACGAAATAAAGCTTTTAGGCTGCAAATATCTTGAGATGTTTTTTCTTTGTAGACATACCCTTTTCCCTAACAAATTCACATTTTTATATTTCCAGCACGAGTTCAACGAGAATCGCTATCTCACAGAGAAGCGGCGCCAGCAGCTGAGCGGCGAACTGGGCCTGAACGAGGCCCAGATCAAGATCTGGTTCCAGAACAAGCGGGCCAAGCTGAAAAAGTCGAGCGGAACGAAGAATCCGCTGGCGCTGCAGCTGATGGCCCAGGGATTGTACAACCATTCGACGGTGCCGCTGACCCGCGAGGAGGAGGAGATGCAGGAGCTGCAGGAGGCGGCCACGGCGGCGGCAGCCTCGAAGGAGGCCTGCTAGGGGGAAGGCTATAGAAATCGAGCAATATCTACGATTTAGTATTTATATGGAGGGCATAGCGTGTAAGGCCTAGGTCTTAAAACTAACTAAACGATTAAGTTGTACCATATTCTAGTCCAGCGCACACGCAACACGGCATCAAGCAGAAGAAACAAAACAAATCTTCAAGAAGAAATCTTCAGAAGAAACCCGGTTGCGTGTGTGTTCGTTTTTGTATAAATAGATTCATAAATTCACAACTAAATAATTTAATAAACATTTAAATTATACATGCCCGTCGTCGTCGTTATCACAAAGAATTTTTGCATAATTTTTATTTGATTGCCATATCTGTATCTGGCTATCTATATCTGTGGGTGGTCCCCCATCTCACGGATTCATCTCGATATGGTTATAGTTATGGTTATATGTGGGCGTCGGCATTAATTACTCAATTAACGAATGCGCCAGATCAAACGATTTTTATGGAGACAATTGCTGGAATTACAATTCGAATTAAATTAAATGAAATTCATTATGCAAATTGAATTTTAAAACTCGCTATCTGTGAGCATAATCACGCCTAATAAACGGCGTCTCGATCGCGGCCTGACTTCTCCTAACATTAAATTATTAAATTCCTCCTTCTTCGCTTTTTGTTTTCTGCTTTTCGCGCTCTCCCTCCATCTAATTTAGCCATTAAATTTGCATACAGTCGTCAAATCCGTGGTGTGTGTGTGTGTGTTTGCAGGTGTGCGAGTGTGCCAGCGGCACAAATTGACACCTTGACGGCCCGGCGACGGCGTCAAAGCGGCAGCAGCAGCAGACGGCGCTTTTGCAGAGCTTCGCTTCGCGCGCTGAAGTGCAGCGTCAACATCGCCGCGCGTAGGTGTTAAATGTGTCTGTCATTGCAGGCGGCAAGGGGTTAATAGGGGGGTTAAGGGAGGAGAGGGAGTGGGTTAAGAGAGGGGTTTAAAGCGGCGTCAAGAGGTACAGTGGAAGGCAGAAACACGGTAAGCTATGAAGAGTCGTGGAGTTTAGTAACTTAAAATAAAGGTATACGTATTTATTATACCTTTTTATAAAAACTTATTAACAGTATTATTAATAATATTATTTTTCAACAAAAAAGAATGGAAGAGCTCGCTGTATAGTTCCACAATGGGAGAGTCAACTGTTCTAAACTCTAATACAAAATCTACTAATTATAATCGATCTTCCGCTGCCTTACGTTAAAAGTCGTTCTTTTTTGAGATACTTTTTATATTAAATAAAAAAATAAAATATAGAAAATATTATGATAAACAGCTTTTTGAATTTTAATGTAATGCATTTTTGGCTTTGTTAAGCATTTTTTAAGTTTTGTTTATTTTACAAAATTATTTACAATTATAGGTAAATATTTAAATTAAATTCAGTACGCAGTTGTCTTAATCTTATAAAAACTAACTCAGAACAGTGCCACGAATTGAATTTAAAAGACTTTTGACTTAGTTATGGATTTAACAAGCTTTATTTATTTCAAAAAATTATAATTAAATAAATTTAAATAAATTAAAGCAAAAAAAATATAAACAAACCTTTGACTTATAAAATGTATATATTTTTTCAACCGATGAGCTAACTAAAAAAACCATTAGCCAAGCCATAAATAAAATGTATAACAAGTAATCTTAAGTGTATACTATATAAACCATTATGGTATTTTTAATTTGTGGCTTTGTGAGCAACAAAAATAACAACAAAATCACAGTTGCCTTCAAAAGTGCGAAATAAAAATAAAACAAAAAAGAAAAAAACGTCTTAATTCGCCGTGAATGATTTACGGTTCGGTTTTGGGTTTCACTTCACGTTTGCACCGGCGACATTTGTTTTTGTTGTTTGAACGTAAGAACTGTGGCGTTATACAGGCCATTACGTATACGTATGTCAGTTTATCGAGTCTCCACTGTGCGTGGGAGTTTCTTCTCCTTCTCGCTTAAGTGATTTTTTATGGCACGCGTCCGCGTTCGCAGATATAACTTCATAAAAAGTCAATTTAAGTTTAGTAATATTTTGCTGAATTTATAGATGGCCAACAAGTATTTTGTTTAAGCATAATTTTTTATGGTCTTTGAGGGAGAGAGAGTGAGAGTCTGGATTCGCGATCCCCAAGCCCATGAGTCACGGTTGCACGAGTATATTACGTTATAAATTCAATAAATGTGACCATAAAAAGGCCCATCCAAATACCTTGTCCGCGTACATTAATCCCGCTGCTGTCCCGGGGTCCATGGTGCACCCCCCTGTAACCCTTCTCCTTCGCCCGGTCACACATTACAAGAACGCCCCGCTTAACCCCTTGTGCGCCAAATGATTAATGTCTGGCAGCTCGCAGCCTTGGCGAGAGAGTTAAAGCCAAAGGCAGCATCCCAGAATCCGGAGTCGAGAGTCCAGCGGCCAGAGGGTTCCCGTTCCCGGAATGCCCCGCAAGTAACCCGAAAAAAAAGACAATACGCATAAATCTATGGGTTGACACTTAGTACCCAAAGACCACAGACTTTCAAATGAATTTGTTCTGCACAGGCACAGCGTAGACTCTGTAAAGGCGTCATAAAATTGGCAACAAATTGTTTTCACGCCGTTTTAAATACACATTTTTTAGCCAATACTGGGAGACCGTTTAATGAGCGGAGCCAAAAAGGAACCAAAACAGGGAAAGACCGGAACGGGAAAGGAGCGAAACGGGAACTGGGAACTTGGCAAGTGCACAGAGAAAAATATGAAAATATCAAATTGTAAAATTGAATAATAATTTTTGGTAAAATTATATATTACCTTTAAGGTTCAGCAGAATAATATAATTCATATGAGAGTGCTTAACATTGATTGTTAGCTCTCTTAAAGTGCTCAGATACCAGATAGATTCGCAAAAGAAAAAGAGAAAGTGAAATTTAAGCATCTTCTACTACAATATCATAGAAAATATATTTATTAAATATCAAGCAACAATTTCATAGAATTTTATAGAAAGAATATTACCATAGTTACCCTCATTTCTCTCTCTGCATTTTGGTTGAACGACATTCAGCGCGTTGACGGACGCTCTCGAAGCTCTCGCGTTGCTGTTTGGATGCTGGACTCTCCGCCAATAAATTTGCGGCTAAGGAGATAAGCTTATAAATTTTAACTGTAATTATGCGACACAAGATTTATGAAGAGACAGGGACCAGCCAGAGCCTGGTAACTGGGCTCTGAGTCTGCCTCTGCCTCTGCCTCGGCTTCCCTTTCGGTTTCGGATTATTAATGAAACACCAACTTACAGCGAAATGCGCTCACACTTCTCCTGCTCCCCCAGAAGAAGTGTTGCCAGTGTCTGTTTGTCGGCCAAAACTAGCTGGAGATTTACGAGCGTTTTAGCCATTCGGCGGCGCTTCTAATGCCCTAAGGGCTTAATGAGTTTCTGGGCGCATGCAAATCCCAGGGTTCACATATACTCTGTATCTGTATCTGTATCTCGAGGAGACTTTATTGATCCATCTGCACACACACTCTCACGTGTGGGTGTGGCTCCTCTCGAGGCGGAGAGGTACCAAGACCACCCACGGCGCGGCAATCGCTTGAAGAGATCTGCGTATTTGACATTGCCGATCGCCTCATTACGCCTGCGCTCAGGCAATCAAGCCACGAAAAAAAAGATACAGCGGAGTATCTTTGAGATGCAACAGCGGCGTGGGAGCTGCGATAATTTCAGCACAGTCTCTTTCCCAACCAGATTATTGAGCTGTATGTTCCTCCAGGAATATATACAGAATAGTGGATGAGGGGAAACTGCCTTTGAAACTAGAGATGTTTCTTTATAGCCATCATAAGATGGTTGGCTTTAAGGAGGCTTTAAGTTGCCAGAGAGCCTAAGATAGGTGGGAATAATTCTGGAATCTTAAAGAAAAAAAGAGAATGCTTTTAAAGATTATCTGAATATATTCTTAATCAATAAAGAATTTTAATAAATAAAATAAGTAAACAATAATAATAATAGAAAAATCTAAAAAGTTAAGTGAAAAGTAGTTCAAATATTTAATTAAACGTTATAATCCCCCAGTTACTGCACGCTACTCACGGCTTGAACTAGCAAAACCCTTCAACTTTCCTTACGAAAAACACCTCACTCACCCACCCGGGTAACAGGTAAATACAACGCCCAGGTGGGCTGGGTTAATTATGCAATGAAAATACCTCAGAGTTGGTTAGAGCTGGCTGTGTGACATATGAAAACGGGGAAATAACATTACGTTTTCATTCGTGAGTACACCCAAAGTGCCATTTCGAGCGGAAGTATCTTGTTAACATGCAAAACAAGCCATTCCCGAGACTTGGGGGAGAACTGAACCAGGTGAGTGGATACTCGGATACCGAAAAGTTGGCTATATAGTTTGCCTGTCTCGCTATTTTACCTTCTTCAATTCAATTAGGAAATACCAAGGGCAATCGGAAGTGCTATAACTGGGTAAGTGAAGAACTGGGAAGGGGCAACTTGGAGAGGGAAATGAGACGGAGTTTTCATTGGAAAGCCGCATCGTAAAATCTAACGATGGAGCCCCACCCTGGGATTGCATTTTCATGGCACATTTGCAGCACAATTTTAATTGTATCAATGGGCAACCCTTAGAGCAACCCTTTTTTAAACGCGATTGGTCACGCATGTCCTCGAAAGGGATTGTACTCTCTAGCTTGTTGGATATTTTGGGCAATAAACACGTAACCCGAGGCCTAAATAATATTTAAAGTGTTATAAAACTGTCGCCAGGACGACCAGGAGGCAGATGTCACTCGAGTGTCACTGAGTGTGATATTGGTTTTTTCGATTAACTATAAACATCTGTGACCTGCCCAGCCCAGGCCCTCCTCCTTCCTCTAAGACCATCAATTAGACACACTCCAAACTCCCCTGACGACGACGAGGAACTGTCAAAACAGAAATTGATTGCGTCTGGGTCTTGGGGCCTGGCCTTCGTGGGTGTGTACATCTATATATTTCTATTCCCAACAAATCAAAACATTACTTGGCACAAATCGATGGACAATGGACAACCGCAACTGTGTGGGAATTCACAATTGGCAAACTGACAAACGGTGGCAAGGTCGGTTTGCAGTCAATTCCCAGAAGGCAGACACCATGTCCACCTTCGCTGCATACAATTAAGGCTAATAGGGAGGTGCTTCTAGGAGAAATTGGTAAGAAAAAAGGGGTGATCCCAGAACAGCTGGAGTTTGAAACCCTCTGTGATCAATCGTTGAAGGTTGGTTCCTAGTTTCTGTAGTGAAAGTTCTTCAAAGAAAAACTGTTAAATGAAACCCCTACAAAACTCCTAATGATATGCACAGTAGCCAGACTTCGGGGAGGTCCAATTAATCGAGTGTCGAGTCGGACATACAAATTAAGAGTCATAAATCCACGCTCACTCTGCGCGACTGTTGAAAGTGCTGCCCGCGGAAGAAAAGGAAATGTCACCCAAAATTATGAAGGTTTATCGAAGGGTCTGGCTCGGTAAAAGGCAACCCTCGACTCTCCTCGATTCCCTTCCTTAATTCATTATGCATCAAACGTGCGCATTAGACCAGGCCAAAAACCTGGGCCAGAGCGATGTTTGTTGCAGTTCTCGGGGTCCCTGAACTGGAAAAGGATACAGAGAGAGGAAAATGGGTAGAGAAATATAAAAATCTAAAAAAACAGGAAACTGTATTAAGGCTTTGTCTAAGTAAATACACTAAACTTAATTATTAATTATATATAATCAAGACTTATTTTGTATATTTTCTAATATTATCAAAATCTATAGACAATTCTAAAAGAAAATTCTATAATTAAATTAAAGAAAAGTAGCAAATGCTTTTACTTAATTTTTTCCATATTTTTTCTGAGTGCCCTTGCACAAGTTGCCACAACAACGAGGTTGTTGTCGCCGTCTTGCGGTTGCCACTTGGCAATCTTAAGTCGGTCAGCGCATGCGCGCCTGCATATTAAAAGCCGACAACGATCGGGAGCGACAATTGGGGAGTGGGGATCCGATCGCAGAGCGATCCCGATCCGCAGACCAAACCCCTAACCGAAACTGAGACCCAGCAGATCGATGTTGCTCATTAGTATTATGCTCATATGCATACGTGCTCGCCGGTTATGATGAGTGACATTTGATCTTGTTTTGTGTCAAATTAAGAGGCTGCAGCTGGCGCAGAGATCTCGGGAATGGGATTTCAACATCAGCCTCCCGAGCGATGATCGTGCGACCTTTTTTCGGGGCCCACACTTAAGCCGTTGAGTGCTTGATTCCTGGTACTTTTGGAGGCGCTTCATCTCAGAGCCAGGGCCACACGTACTGCTGCTGGCAGGATCAATCCCTGCCCGAATCTGTATCCGTATCTGCGTTGTCATGATTTGGCACTCGAGTGGCACTCGGTGGTGGTGGCTTCGGTTAATAAAAGTTGGCAGTTGGTCCGAGATTGGTCCCCATCTCGGGTTCCTCACTCTCTCTTCTTTTTCCTCCTTCTCTGCCGATGTCTGATGATGTCTCATGTCCGATGATGGCTCAATCGAGGGACCACACACCAGGTCCAAGTTGCCCCGAAATCTGGAGCAAACCTGTTGCCTACCGACTCAAGGGCTTCCCCTCCTCAGCTCGGCATTTTTTTTCTGGGATGATCTCATATGCAGATGACAGATCACACAGGACCACCGAGAGATCTTGATCCATTTGGCCAGCAGCCAGGCACATGTGTGAGATTGTGGCGATAATAAAAGGACTTTTTCCAGGTGGGTGATCCTGTAGAGTGGGGGGAATGGTAGAGGGGAATGAGCGTTGATCCTGTTGGGGAGAAAGGTGAACTGTATTTCTTATTAAATATGGATTTTCTAGAGAATTTCTTGAGAACGATGGCTTTCAAAATCTCGAAAAAATAAATCTAGAAGTATAAACAAATTCATAATAATTGAGCCTTGCATTAACTAATTTTACTTTTTTAGGCATATCATGATATATTTTTGGACTTCTTATTTTATTGAATTGAAATTCTGAAAATGTCTTTGCTGCTTCAAACCCAATTATAAAGGTTTAATCTAGATAAGCCCCCAATTATCCCCTTGATCTCAACACACCTCAGTCCATAAGTACTCCTCAATTGATCTGCTTAGATGTCAATCAAGGAAAGTGATTTGTTGTCGCCCATTTGTCACTGTACAAAACACTCGTCACAGCGGATTGTCAACCCTGCATACCCTCACCGATAAGAGTAAGCCCTGGTAATGGCATGAGTCACTGGAGATCACTGCCCAGAGATTAATCTCCTCCGCTGGACATACATCCATCTCGAGCTCAACACTTTATACCCATTTTTTCCCTCACTTTTTCCCCAGATTAATCGAGGCTCATGAATGGCTGTCCGGCGATCCGAATTCGGTTTGGGATATATTCACGATTTAGCCAAAAGATAGGCCCTGATGAATATGTCCAACGAGTGGAAAATGTGCGGCCATCATTATTTTTTAATTAAGCCGCACTCAAAATGCAAGTTATGTGGTGTGTTTCCCTTTATTTTTTTAGTTTAATTAAGCCATAATTTATCGCCAACAGCACGCGGACACGCAGAGGGAAAAAACGGGCCACACATCGTCGACGCGGCCTCTCCTCTCTCTCACCTGTACAAGGGCGACACCTGCCCCGTGTAAATTACAGAGACCTATGCAAAAAAGCAGTAAGAAGCCAGAACCCCCAGAACAAAGACCATAACTGGGAGTGAGTATAAGCCCGGTGGTCCAATTAGAAACGATCTTGTCAATTAGTCAGCCGCCAACAGGTAATTCTAACTAAAAAACAGACAAGCCGAAACCATGTCCATCTGGTCTCTGTGGAGTTTTTACCGAAATTGAAATTGTGTTCGGGTTTTTATGTCTCTTTCCTTTAAGATCGATGCGAATACAAGTCTGGGGAGAAATTATATAGCTGCCGTGGCGGTCGATTCAAATTTTTCAATTTCTCAAAGTCCCAAAAAAACAATACAACCGATCAGGAGCAGTACATGTTGTCCAACGGTTGTCCCCAGAGAAGTTCCCCGGGCAGGTGACTCTGCTCTGGCTCTGGCTCTGGCTCTGGCTCCGCGATTTACCTGGAATTCGACGCTTAACTAATGATGCTCATCAGGCCAGGGATGGTCCCAATCCGGCTACCGTATCAAGGGGGGCGATCTCTTTGGCACATTTTCCCTGGAACATCGAAAACAGAAATCAATTTCCAATGCCCGAGCTCGCTCGCTTAATTATCCATTATGAAAAATTGCAGTCGTTAATGTTTTCGGTTGCCTATCAAAATCGGTTTTTCCAAATAAAAATAAAAGCAGAAAGAAATCAAGCGCGGGAAGCAAGAGAAGAATGGGTATCACCACCACTGCCGTCATCATCATCATCGTCGTCATGGAGATGTACAGCAGCTGGAGAGGGAGTGGGAGCAGGAGCGGGTAGGAGCTGCAGGAGTGGGAGCAGGAGCTGGTCTGAGGAGCAGGGAGTAGCTTCGGTGAGGAGCGTTGAGCGTGTAAAATGCTTTTCCGCGTCTTCGACTCGCAGAAACCTTTGGCCCTGTTGCAAAATGCGGCAGCCACAACAACAGCAACCATTGAAAAGGCCCAAGGAGGAGGCCAGTGGAGACAGACTTTTGTGCACATACAAAAAAAGGGAGAAGAAACTTAAGGAAATGAATAAAATTAAATATTAATAATAATAAGAGAAATACAACAAATAAATAATTATATTTGTTGTATTTCTGCTATATTTTAAACGAAATAAAATAAAATCATACTTTTTATCAAATCTTCCCCCCATTTTCCCCCAGTGCACATACCCAACTCGTCGCAGACACGGCATCTGGACCACCCAAGAAGTCACCGTCTCGGACTCCGCTCGGCCGGGGCCATTGGCGAGCGAGTGGCTATTAAGCCAGCCCCAAGCCGGGACCACTCGATGATTACTTGAAATTCAATTGCAGTCCATTAGGAGTGATTAATATGTATGCGATTCGGCGGCAGCAGCCGGACAAGTATCTTACGAAGCTAAGAGAGATCGCCTGAGCGAAGAGATTCTGCGCAAAAATGCACTGCACTTAAAATTATTGACACTTTGGCAATGGCTTCGGGTACGTGAGCCGGCTACTGTGAATCCCAGCCGGGCTAAGAGAGCGGTTAAGAGAACGCAAAGAAAGACTGCCAAGCTGAAGAATGAGAAGTGAAGACTGCAGACTGCAGACTGCAGACTGAAGACTGAAGACTGCATCGCGGGACCACACACGAAGATTTGAGGCTGCGCCACAGGCAGCTCTGGGCAACGGAAGGCGGCAACATCGACAGTAGTTTTGCGGCTCGTTTGCTGCGTTGTCCTCCCAGTGATCATGATCACGATCATGATCATGATCATCATCATCATCATGCTCGTGGTCATCATCTGTATCTCGAAGTTAGCTCGGCGCCAAATTGCAGCAAAGTAAAACAGCGTTTAGCATTGTGCCTTGTAATGATCTCGGTCAGGCAATGTCCAAGTCTGCGAATCTTCTGCCAGAAGAGAGAGGTCTGGATTCTTCCGCAGACCAGCTTAAGAGAAGACTCCACCGCGAACTCGTTCGCTGTGTTAGCGCCTCTGAAAAAAGGGTGTAATAATTTATGTATTTTGATTAGGCTGAACGGACTCAGCCCGTTCCTTGGGCTTATAATTGATAAGTGCTTTTGAGATACTTTTTAATGAAGCTAATGAAATATTCGTGAAGCTTTCAGATATGTCTCTATCTGTTGGGAGTAAATGCGGGGTTTTAGATATTCTTGGGGAGTTTTAATATGTGTTTTAGGCTTCAGGTTTAATTTAAATGCTGATAAGTTTGGGATTATAATGCTAAAATTAAAGGTAATGTATGTGCGATATTTATTATAATCTTAAGCACTGGCTGGGGACATGGAAAATGTTACTTTCAAGCTAATATAAATATATTATGTTAATATCAAAAAGATATCTCAAAGGTATATACAGATAATATCCAGCTAACTCTCAATTACTATTAAAAGTGTTGGGTTAGTTGTATTTAATATTTAATAATAATAATATTTAGAGACTTACTAGCCTTGTAAAAAATATATTTTAATCTCCAATCTTCTCATAAATAATATTTTTCAACTAACTCTCAATTAACTTTACCTTAAGCCCCAGAAAACCCTATCTAGATAGCCTTGTATATAGTGAATTTCCCTCTAATGACTCAGCCCCAGTCTTAATTGTTTTGATAATTAAAGTAATTTGGTTATTGTGAACGAATTAGGGTCGGTGCTTTATCTTTCGAGCGAATTAGATGTCTTTCGCCATTAATTCGAGGCAGAGATCAGCTCAATTACAACAGCGGCGTCCACCATTTCTCCCTTTTTTTATCGCACTAATTACACTGCGAGCCTGGGATTGCTCTGGATCTGAATCTCAATCTGGGATGGATTTAGGGTCTCCGGAGTGGTCGCTCTGCACCGTTGGAGTTCCAGCGAACCGGGGAACCGAAAGCCAGAGCTATGGGCCCATAAAAATCACATCAAAGTCGCGTCCGTTTCGAAAACTAGTTGCTATAAAACTGCAATTACCCGGTATGCACTAAAACGCTCTGTTCGCAGAGCGAACACTCCAATTTATGGCCAAAACGGGGTACAAAAAAATAAGGGAAATATATATAAAAGAGAAGAGCCTTAAATCTCGCACCACCCACCGCCCACTCAACAGAGGATTTTCCTCTATTTCTATTACTTTTTCTTGTCTATTGTTTTTTTTTACATTTTCCCAGGGCTATTCTTCTTGGAGAAGCAGCGAACCAACCAAAAGCTCAATTTGTACCTCAATTAAGGCGTCGACCATGGCACAGTGGGGCCAAAAAAAGCTCTGCCGCTTGTGGCGCATTTCCGTTTCCGGTGAGGAGTTGGGCACTGAGAGAAAACCAAGGCGAGCAGTGGGAAAGAACTAAACATAAAATATAAGATACCAAAGAGGAAGCTCTGGCTACCTTGAAAAACACCTCTAAATACAAGTCTTTCCTTCTTAATTAAAATCTTGTAATCCAATTCCTTCCCAGTAAAATCCCTTTTAAATCCCCAATTTAATTTCCCACCTTAGAACCCCCCATTATTTTCCCTCACTGTACTTCCCACCCTAACTCCCCCCTTGGGTTCGCCGCGACGCCCATGAATTATGGCCCTGGTTCGTGCTCAGAGGCGCTGCACGGCGTCAGATAAAAAAGTGTTTGGGCCAAAACGAAAAGCGTTTTCGCTGAAATATCCTGGCTCCTGAATGGAGAGATAACCAACGGCAGGCGCGCGATTTTCAACACATTTCTGCCAGGATACAATATATATACATATATATACATCCTTTTTCTGCTGCGTTCGCACAGGGTTTGCCTTCCGCTTTGCCTGGCTCCCCCCTTTTGCCTTGATTTTTCCACCCATTTCCACCGATTTTCCTCCGTTTTACCCGCCCGCTTTTCCTACGTTTTATTGCGCCAATGTTCAGGCTGCAGTTTCGCCTGGTTTTTCCGCGATTTTGTCGTGTTTTTCCTGGCTTTTTGCTTTTGTTTTTCCTTTTTTCCTTTTGTTTGCCTTATTGAGCTTTCAGCACTTTCGCTCTTGGCCTTTTCTCTGTTTTTCCAGGGTGTGGGGTGGTGCCCCGGCGCCAGCCGGAAAAAAGTGCAGAATCAAATAATTTACTTTCCAATTCGCGCTGAGATCACGTTTTTAATTTGAAAATTTTACAACTTGCGAGCTGCGAACAATGTTTATTTTTACACAGCGCCAGTCAGGGGCGGGGCTCGGCAGCAGCCGTGCTTTTTGGGGGTGCGAAAAGTGGGTTTCTTTTTTTTATATCCTCGCGAATTCAATTTGAAGTGCGCCGGGATTTCCACACTTCCCCCTAATCGGGCGGGAATCAGCGCTGAATTTGTTTATGAAGCCGCTGCTGCTACCAATTAACCCTTGGCTGTTGTCTAAACGAGACAAGCGACTTTTGCATATGGAAAACAATTTGTTTTTGGTAACGTTTCTTTTTTACGTTTTTTTTTTTGTGACTTTTAGAAGGAGTTTTGTGTGTGGAAGTTAGGTATTTTAGGCTATTGGGTAATCTGGAATCGGTAGAGATTAATTTAATTTAATTTAATTAATTTTTTGTGAGCTTAAAAATATTTCTAATTTTTGTGGATTTTACTTGTATTTATATTACTCCTTAATTATACCCTTGCAGCGTATTCTAATTTCAGTCAGAAGCTAATTACGCAGCGAAGGAGTCATTTCTGACCCAATAAATCATATATATTCTTGATCAGCATAAACAGGCGAGTTGATCTAGCTTTGTTTTGAACAATAAAAATTTTTTGTAATTTTTAATAATTTTATAAGGGGTTACATCGTCAAAATTGTCAAAAATTGGCCAAAATGTTTATCTTTAAAAATATAAATTTTAGTATGCAGATTTGTTAATCAAGAAAAAACTAGCCCAGAAATGCTTTCCAAATTGAATTTGATGGATTTTTGACTGAAATATGATATTTTTAAGCTTTAATTTTTCCAAACTTTATATAAAATTATACAAAAATATTTAAATATAGGCTTTAATACTTATTTGACGGGATTATAAGATTATAATATTATATAGTTTTTATAAAGGTTTATTTATTATTTTAGACGATTTGTTAAGCTTAACTGTGGGGCTATTAATTGCCTACCTTACAATATATCGACGCATTTTCGCGAAAGTATCGTATGTTGAAAAAGCTCATTTTACAGG
>JAEIIJ010006998.1:0-18170 GCA_018904815.1 Drosophila ogumai
AACATGAAAATAATTTCAAGACAGCCTGGAGCTAGCTTCAGAGGCATCTTAAAAAATTAAAAGTATTCATATTGTTATTAAAAGGTATTTGGTAAAACCCACAAAAGGCTTAATCTGTTACCTTTTCTCTGTACAAAATGAAATCGACCCAACTTTCAATTAGTTAGTCTTTATTTTTCGCATTAAGGTAGTTGCTATGGGTGGTGACATGGTCTCTCTGTGTAGCCAAGATTGTGAAATGAAGTAACCCGGTTCAGGAATTCATATATTTAGCTGTGCTAACTATTATTACACACTTGTATTGTTTACTATTACGACGCATGAGGAATGGAAACAGTAATTGTACTATATAATGGATATATTTAAATATGTATGCGCACCTTGTAAATACCAAAATTTAAAACTAGTGCTAAGACCTATGACCTAATATATATATTTTTTTCTTGTGCGAAACAAAACACACAAATAAACAATAAACAAAAACCGAGCTGTTTTCGAACTATTAAATTTGTTTATTTCGCTCAACACAAATAATAAATACAGGAAATTATAAAATATAATAGTAAATATACAGGCTGGTAGGCTAGTTAGTTAGTTGGTTGGTTTTAAGTTAGTGAAAGGGTTGAGAGTCCGTGGTGGCTTGCCAATTTATTGCCAATTGCAGTGAGTTCTTCGCATCCTCTGTGGCGAGCTACATGGATTATATCAATGTATCTTTATTATGCTTACAATTATGGTAATAACTTTTGCTTATAAGGGAGCGCAGCGTCTGCCAGGAGCTGTCATAGAAATTTATTAAATTTATCTAGAAAGTAATCCCAGAGACTGAGCAACTCACCCACCGGGTTATTAGAGGGCATCCCAGTCGGTCTGACTGTTGTAGACCTCCTCCTCCAGCCACACCGCATAGTTGGCCTTGAAGTAGTCCGTCAGCTCCACCTTGCGATCCCACCACCCCGAGTGGCCAAAGAAGGCAAAGTCCGAGTGCGTCAGGATCTCGTCGCTGGGAAAACCACCCTCCACGCCGTAATCGTTGAGCTGCTGCTGCTGCTGCTGATTGTGACCGCCGTTGTTGCCCCCGTTTCCGCCACTGTTCCCATAACCATTGACATCAGAGCCATTGTTGCCCATCCCATTGTTGCCCGCCATCATGTTCGATTGCTGGGCATTCTCCGCATTCTGGGCGGCGGTGCCATTGTTGCCACACTTTTGTGTGGCCTCCGGATACCGCCGCAGGTTGAACCGATCCACGCAGGCCCGCAGCGTGCACTCCTCCGCTTGGAAGTCCCACGGACGCGACTCCAGGTCGTTGCCAAACGCCCAGTCGTCGTTCAGGCGATGCCGCACCTTTGAGTATATTGCACTCATGGTCTTCATGTTCGACTTGCGCCACTGGCGGCCCAAGTACTTGGTCTGCATCTTGAGCAGCTTCAGCACGTACAGCTGCATCATGGCGTGGCGCACCTTGAGCGTCTTCTTCAGGATCGGCGCTGACTTGAACACCACCAGCATCATGACGCGCGAGTGCTTCCACTTGATCAGCTTGTTGAGGATACGCAGCAGGTTGATGCAGGAGAAGACGTTCCGCCAGGAGTACGGCTTGTCGGACATCTCTCCGCCGTAAACGAAACTGTCGCCGCTCAAATCCGGCTGCTCACCAATGACGCAGGAGGGAAAGTCCAGCAGGGGAATGGAGTTCTTGGTGTTCACGTACTCGGTGATTGTTTGGTTAAAGAACTTGAGGACGAGCGGGATGCAATTGGCAAAGACTAGGTGCTGGGACATGAACTCAAACTGGTAGACGTGGTTAATCTTGAAGTGCTTTAGGTAGAGCAAAATAATGGCCGACACAGCCTTCACAATGATCTCCTTGTGCCGGCCCATGTCCACTGTTAGCTTGGTGGACTGTGTGGCCGTCAGCGGCATCTTCTTGGGCAGCACATCGGCCATGATGTTGATGCTCTCCGTCTTGGACTTGGAGGTGGGCGAAGCCGCTAGCAGGACCTTGAGGAGGGCAATCATATATTGCGGTAGGTTGGGCAGGATGGCCTGGTACAGCACCTCGGCCGGCGTCAACTTGATCTCGTCCTCGTGCGTGGAAATCGGGTTTCTGGCTATGTCCTCCTCCTTCTTGATCTGCACATCGGCCAGGCTCAAATACATGTGCCGCTGCAGCGTCTTGAAGCCCTCGTGTATGGGCTGCGGCAGTCCAGCCAGACTCTCGTGGTCCCCGATCAGCGAGTACCCAATGAACTTGTTCCTTGATATGTCAAGGAACTGGTCAATGTCCTTCTGCCGCACCTTGGGCGTCCAGGGCAGGCGAGCGGTTATCTGTATCGGCGGCACGGCAGCCGGGGCTTGTGTGGAACTGGGCTGGTTGTTGGGATTGGCCGTCGAGGTGGTGGAGGAGGCCGACGAGGAGGGGTCATCGTAGGGCCGATAGTATTGCGAGAGCTCTTCCTCGCCGTTGCCACCGCCACCGCCGTTTCCACTGCCATTGTTGGCATTGTTCTGGCCCTCGTTGCCGCTCATCTCCATGTCGATCTGCTCCGGCTCGTCCAGAAAACGCTGCTTCATCAGGGAGCGTCTGCGGGGGGAAGAAGGATGTAAATCTGACCTAGGACACCCCAAACTTCTACTCACTTGAAATTCCTCTTGGGATACTGGTTCTCCAGTATATCGGTGGCCGTGGCCGGCGGAGAGCTCGCTCGCATGCACTTGGTCACCTCCAGCGTATCCTCGGTGATGGGTTCCAAGCCCACCTTCAGCCGGTATTCGTTCTTGAGATTCTTGAGAACATCCATGCCGCCCAGTCCAAGCAGCGAGACCTTCCACAGCAGCAGGACAACCTTCTTCATGGGAAACTGGGGTGCTGCACCGCTACAGAAGCGTGTGATCATGCCCAGCAGCTTGACGGCCAAGAGCTCGCCGTCGGGCAGCGGCGAGTTGATGTCCTGCACAAAGGACTCGGCCAGCTCCTTGTAATCCTCACTGCCGCGCTCTCGCTCGTCCCGAATTGTCTCTGTGATGATGTACAGCACGGACAGGATCACCCGAATGTCCGTCGAGTCCACCAGCGTCACATTGGTGATCTTAACGGCCACTATGTCCGGCGAGCAGGCGCTCTCGATCTCCATGTTGAGCAGGTCGATAAAGGAGGCGAATACACCCAGCTTGTGCAGCACGAGCACATTGTCCCGGGTGATCTGGTGCTGCTCCTCGTCAGACTGCACTTCCGCCCAGCAGCCCTGCGCCAGATAGAGGATGCAGCGTGCGGCCTGCATACGAAAGGCGCGGTCGGAGACCTCCAGCTGGTCCACCAGCTTCATCACGATGCCGCGCTGGGCGGCCGGGTCCTGTTTCTGCCAGTTGGGCGGCAAGTCGTACAACTCCATCTGGTCCTCGAAGGCCTTTACGTTCATCTGGAACTCGCTGAACTCCGTGTAGCTGTACAGCTCCGCGATTTCATTCTGGTAACCGTCCACGTCCGCGTAGACGAAGTCCAGGTCCGGCCCGTCGCAGTTGGCGTCCGCATCGTGGGTGTCCTGCTCGAAGGAGTTGTTTATCGACGAGAGCATCATCTGCAGGCTGCTTTTTCTCCTCGCGGAGACCTACTGCTGTCTGCTGTGTGGGTGCGGACGTGTGTGTGTGTGCCGCGAATGTGTGTGTGTATCAGAGTCCTGCGGAAGTGGGCGGGTTGGCCGGGCTGGGCGTGGCTGCTCGCTGGCCTCCTCGCACGCTTTCTCGCTCGCTCCGCGGCGCTACTTTCACTCTACAATTTTGTATCTTTCGAATTTCCCAAATAACAAAAACACAGCAAACGCACAATGGAAAAAGATAGATGCGATAGAGATGGCAGTAGTGTTTTTATCGCTTTCAGATATTTATCGATTAACGACCAGCGTTGCCATAATACATATGTAAGGTAGGCCCGTCGGGAAAATTAGCTCCAGTTCGGCCTGTAACCTGTAATAATGCTACAATTATATGGGGGTCTCGTTGGGGAAAAACCGTTCCGGTTTGGAGCTTATTTTGATAGCTCGTGCGTCTTCATTATTTACTGGGGCTAATTTTTCCGACGGGACTACCTTAAATTATTGTATCATGATGGAGGACGGATTGCAGCCCTGTCAGTGTTGCCATTACAAGATACACAGATACAAATGCAACACTGACCGCCTATAAAAAGGGAAAATTCTCACTCGCCGGTCACAGTTTTATTTTATTTACTCTTCGAAAGTGATATTAATAAATTGTGCGTTTACGATTACGACATAAGTAAGCCCCAGACAATAGGAATTTCAAGTGTTTTGCCGAGATAAAGCATATCTGCTGCCGAGTCACACTTGGCGAACAGCTGTCAAGCGAGAGAATAAAGGAAAAGGGAAACAATCGGTTTCGGAATTGTACTTTGCTCCCAATTTTTTGTGCATACAAAACTTGTACATATCTGCCCATCAGCGTGAGCTTGCAAGAATCTGTCATTCTATTTGTATCCGTGCATATTCCGTGGTGAAATCGGGGATATAGAGTAGAATATGGCCGGCCGATCCATCGCGCACTTTCTGTTCGGCTCCCTGGCCATTGCCTTGGGCTCGTACGTCTACCTCACCATGCAAGTAATTACCCTTCCTCCAGAACAATAAGCTCCTCCACCTCCTTTAATTTGCTCTATCAACTCTCGAATCAAATGGCTTGCATGCGTAATGAGCGGGCGGCGGTAATAAGGCGACCCCTGCTCTGCGGCCGCGGACGTGGGCCAATCCTGACCAGACATTGTGGCGTGACTCACCGGAAAATAGCCCCCGACTTTGACTTTGACCCTGATTAATTATGCATCTCCGCCAATCTGGTTAAAGGTCAAGTACGCGCCAAGGATGAATTGCAGATGGGATTTAATTACTTAATTCTGTTTAAATTTGTGAAAATATAGGCATCTGTGTTAAATTTTGAGAACTTAAAAAAATTACAAAAATACAGGCCTATGTATTTTGTAAACTTCGATTAAAAATCTTTAACGTTTGCATATCTTTGCATACCTGCAACCTTTCTATTTATAATTAATTTAATAGAAACCCGTATAATTTGACAATAGATACAAGTTCTGTCCCAATTCTATAAGTCTTCTGTTTTGCCCTTTCGTATTTATATTTCTCTATTAAAGCCCATTTAAAATATTTAAATAAAACATAAATAAGTACACAGCCTTGGAAGAAATAATATAAGAATTTTTCTTCTTTTAAAACAATTTTTTTTTTTAAGTTGCGTTCTTAGAAATTATATACATATTCATATATATATACATATAGGGAGCTAAGCGAAACGATTACAATGATCAGTTATATTCTAAAAAACTAACAAATATTTTAAACATTATTATTATTATACAGGATAAAAAAAAAACATTTTTAAAACCATAATTTCATCTACGAAAACCTCGGAACATTTTTTATACCACAAATAATAATAAACTCAAAATTACTTTTCAAAATTTTATAAACAACTTGTTCAGTTATAAAAATATAAATAATTTTTTTGGACTTGCACACACTATCTACTTGTTGTCATTGAATGTTAAGGTAAACTTAAAAGTAATCCCACCATCGTTGGTTATTTTGCAGCGATTGAAGTATGAGTCTCAGGCAGTTTCAGACCATTTCCCGCCAGGCCTTCAGGTGCTATTCAAGCAGGCGCTCCTCCTTCACACCCACCGCCCTCAAGTTGAGTCAGGGCCAAAGGCAGAGCCTGCGCTTCTGCTCCGTCCTGCTGCCCGTCAGCTGTGCGGCCAGTATTGCGCCCGCATCCGCCACGTCTGCCGCCTCGTACTCCACAGCAGCAGCCGTGAGTAGTGCGAAGTAGATGTTGAAGTTGCTCTTTAAACGTTGACTAACTCAGTTTGTTGCCTTGTCTTTATGCCAAACTAAACTTTATTGTGACTGCCTTTTCCCTATGTTCTTTGTGCTTTACTATTTTGTATATTCTGTAGAGGATGAGTTGTACTTTGATAAGGATCTCACTATTTAAAAACCTCACTTCCTACTTCCACTTCCAGATCGACATGTCTGGTAACAACGATTACAAGAACGCCGCCTCGATCTACGAGTTCACCGTGAAGGATACCCATGGCAACGATATCTCCCTGGACAAGTACAAGGGCAAGGTGTTGCTGGTGGTGAACATTGCCTCCAAGTGCGGCCTGACCAAGAACAACTACCAGAAGCTCACGGATCTGAAGGAGAAGTACGGTGAATCCGGTTTGGTCATCCTCAACTTCCCCTGCAATCAGTTTGGATCGCAGATGCCGGAGGCCGATGGCGAGGCTATGGTGTGCCATTTGCGTGACTCCAAGGCCGACATCGGTGAAGTTTTCGCCAAGGTATAAACTAATGCTTACTAAGGCCAATAGAATTTTATGACTGGGCTTATCTTGCAGGTTGATGTGAATGGCGATGGTGCCGCCCCGTTGTACAAGTATCTGAAGGCCAAGCAGACCGGTACCCTGGGCAGTGGGATCAAGTGGAACTTCACCAAGTTCCTGGTGAACAAGGAGGGAATTCCCGTTAACCGCTATGCCCCTACCACCGATCCCATGGACATAGCCAAGGACATTGAGAAGCTACTGTAGGCTCTCATTAGCTTGTTAAGCTGTCTTATTATGCCTGAGACTGTGTTTATCGCGTAGCTTGTAGCTTGTAACCAACAAGCCAGTTCACCCAGTAATACTGTTGTGGACTGGCCACATGCACCGCATGTTATATTGTATACTATTGTCTACTCTGTTCACTGGTTTTTGACTCCCACACCCCCACAAAGATAACAATAAACGCCTATTTATCCCACATACACATGGTACACACTTTTCGGGGATGCAGGGCACGTCTGTGGATTGCGGACTCACCTGGCACGCTTGTAATCGCTTGCCCGCCTTCATAGCGACTGCCAGTAGGCATCCTCTCATATTGCTGAGTCTCAGCTACTTGTTTTGTTTTGTTTGTAATGATTCTACAATTTTGGGGCTGTCAGAGCGAATAAACTGGATCTGAATCTCAATGATTCCCAATTGTAAGGCTTCTGATTTGGTAAAAATATTTATTTAAAATTAATAAACACAAGCTAGGGACCTCGATCAATTAGTTTTGTCAAGCCTTAAATGCCTTAATTTATACAGACCTTGCTTTATATTGGAATCAAATACCTCCAGTTGCACTTTCTCCCTTTCCTACTTGGTATTTTAAGCCACACTTGACTTTGATTTTAGCCATGGTAAAATCGCAAATCTGCACAAGCCCGTAAACGTAAAACGTAAATACTTCACATTAACCTTTCCGAATCCGAGCACTCACTGGTTTTCGCCAAAAATAAAACTTCGATTGCGCAAATTTGCCTGACCAGCAGCAGCAGCAGCACCCCCAAAAAAGTGATTTCCATTCGGGGCCAATACCTCGAGCTCCTCCCGCCGCTTAAGTCCAAGCGGTTCAACGTCTCTCGGGCTCGGATTTCAAGTTCAAACGAGATCGACGCAACTCTGACCTTCCGACAATTACATGAAAATGCTGCATTGCCCACTTACGGGATGCTAACGAAATTCGGAGTTGCTATTTGTATCAGTTGCAGAAAAAATGTGAATCTAAATTCTGAGATTCTAGAATTCTAGGTTCTTTGAACTAGAACTAGTTAAAAAGGCTTAAACATATTTTATTTCTATATTTTAAAATGTTTTAAATAAAAAAATACAGGGAAACCCCTCTTAAGGAAACAAAAACCAAGCCTATAAGCCTTCATGACCATAAACAGCGCTTATTTTTTCAATAATTAATTATACTTATTTATTTCAATTAGATTTAAATCAAGATAATACTTTACTTTAAACTTTTTTGTTCTATATTTCATGTTATAATATAAAATCTCTATATTTTTGATACCCCATTTTTCTCCTACTGTTGGTGCGTGCCACACAAGTGTGAAGCGATGACAGCAATTTGTTGAATGCATCATCGATCAAATGCGATCGCTCCGTCGCCAGGTCGAATGCCTTTAATTGTATAACTGGGGCAAGCATCTGAGAGACTCATCCCTAAACAGTTTGGGCCAGGTCAGCAGTGCGGTGTCTATTGTGGCTATTGCTATTCCTATGGCTACTGCCGTTGACTTTGACACTGATCGCGATCGCGATCGCTCCCGCAATTCCACCTGAAAATCCGTATAAATATGCGGGGCACAATCCGCCGATCGATCAGACAGCAGTGAGCTTCGGTGTTGGTGGTTGTCAGCAGTGATTGGACTTGGACAGGATCATAATCAGGATCTGAATCAGGATGATGCGAGGACTGCTGGTGGTCCTGCTGGTGGCCTGTAGTCAGGCTAATGGCGCCACCCATGTGAACATCTCGATTGCCCAGCAGCCGGCCACTAATCCGGCGGATGTTAACTACGTGGAAGGTGGCCGTGCTCCGGCGGAACTGAGGGCGGGTCCGCAGCGGGATGAGGATCAGCAGTTTCAGCGCATCAAGGAGCGACAGCAGCAGCAGCTCCAGTCCCAACAGCAACAGCAGATGACTCAAAACCAGCCACAGCAGCAGCAACAGCCGCCTCAGCAGCTCTCCCCACGCCAAGGATTGGGTCTGCAGCCCCCGGTTCAGGGTCAGCCGCCGATGTCCAAGAACGGACGACTGCCTCGTCGCCGAAACCACAACCGCCGTCCCTCGCTCCACCAGCAGCCGCCGCAACCAAGTCCTCACAGCGGCCAGTTCCGACAGCGCAACCAGCAGCTGCGCCAGAATCAGGAGTTCGAGCGCTACATCCAGTCCTACCATAGTCATGGACCCACTGTGGAGACGGTGAGTCCACCATCGAAGGCGAAAGATATTGTAAGGTACTGAGTTCTCCAGTATTTCCAGGTCTACGAATCCTCGAATCCAGCACCGCAACGCTACACACAGTCCAGCTCGGGCGTGACTTCCTCAGTGGATGTGGAAGCTGCTCCACAAAAGTTGGTCTCCATTGGAGGCGGTCACCGATCCCAGCAGCTGCGCATGTTCGAACGCCAGGTGGCTGCTCCCGTCTCCACTCAGGGTCAGAGTGCCAACGTGGAGATGGCTCCCGATAGCAAGCCCATCTATGAGCCAGCTCAGGCTCCCGTTCAAGCGCCAGCTGTGAGCTCCAGTTCATCTTCTTCGGGCGGCGGCAGCTCCTCCTCCGCCTCCTCTTCCTCCTCATCGTCTTCATCGAGTTCTGTTCCTGCTGCCGCGGCGCCTTCTCTTCCTGCTGAACCAGCTTCGGGATACGATTCCTCGGTGGGTTTCAATCCTGCCACCAGCTACAATCGTCCCAGCTACGATCAGAGTGGTTATGGCTACGAGGATGCCCCAGAGGTAGACTATCAGGAGCAGTATCCACCAGAGGTGGACGATGGCCAGGGCTACGAGGACTACGGCGAGCAGTCGGGCTACCAAGGAGGCTCGGGCTACCTGCCACCGGCTCCTTCAAGGAGCTACACGCCGCCGCAACGTCCACTGGTAACGAAAACCATCCAGATTGTGCAGCCCGCTCTGAAGGCCAAGAAGTACGAGGTTCGTCATCCGGCCATTCAGAAGGAGTTCTATGACATCGAGGAGCGGGTGGTGATTAAGCCGGCGGGCACTCTGGTTGTGGAGCTGGAGCATCCGGTGGCCAAGATTCCCAAGGGAGAGACCCTGCTTCCCCTAGGTCATCCCCATCCCGCGGTGGCTGCCGCCTACAACACTGGGCAGGTTCAGACTCAGAGCTACAATAACAACGGTGGTCAGGAGTACAGGCCCTCCTACGATGCAGCCCCAGCTGGTAAGGAACAGCAGACCACCACAGTGGGTTCCAGTGTAACCACCATGCCGTCCTACGATCAGGCGCCCAAGGACGAGTACGTAGAGTCACGTTTGCAGCAACCGCAGCCCCTGGGCGATGTCACCGATGGCCGCCAGGGCGGTAGTGGCTCCTCCTCCGTCTCCGTCTCCGCCGTAGATGCCAGCGGAAATCCCCTGAAGATCAACGCCAAACACCTCACACCCAATATGATCCAGCGGCCGGAACAGGAGCAGGAGCAGTATCCTCGTGGTCAGAGGGTCTATCAGCCGAGGAACAACAACTTTAATCGTCAGCAGTATGCCGAGGACGATGACTACTTCTCCGGCGAATACCTGCCAAATGTGAATGCCGGCAGTGTGGACGCCAAGCCCGCCAGGCTGGAGTTGGCCGGGGCGGAGGAGGACGAGCGACCCACGCAGATCATCAAGCATGAGCACAAGATCCATCTGCCGCCATCTCAGCACAATATCTACCTGGGACGCAGTCGCCAGACTCCGCTCAAGGAGAGGCGCATCCAGGAGGTGCCTGCCCAGGTAACCGAGATCAAGCCGTATCTGCGCAATCATGTGGGACCTACGGTGGTCTATGCCAAGACCCCAGCTCCCAGGACCTACTACAGTCAGCCCTCGAGACAGAGAGTTGCCGAGGAGCTGGACTACAGTGCTCCCTACTCCCAGATGAGATTCAGTCCGGACAGCAAGTCCTCCCGGTTGGTCGAGGCACCCAAAGAGGCGCCAAGAGAGGAGCTCAAAAAGGAGGAGTCGCCGGCCAACACTCACATCCAAATCCAAATAGCCAACGAAGCGCAGAATCCCCTAGTTGTTTCCTCCACCATTGCCCCGGACTGCGACAGGGGACAGCAGCAGCAGCAGCAGAGATCTGGGGAGTTGCGAGAACAGAAATCCCAGCGCTTGGTTGAAGCACCTAACTCCGAGGTGTCCGCCACTCAGGCCACGCCCTCCCAGTCGAAGGCCCAACCCGTGGATGTGGACGTGACCGTGAACGGCGGAGCTGGCCACCTGAAGCCCAATGAGCGGGTGATAGCCGCCACGGCAGCGCCCACCGATGCGGCAGCCACCAGCGAGACCTTCCACAAGCGACGCATTGTGGTGAACCATCCGTTCCAGACGGTGCGCGAGGTGGTGGAACATGAACCGATCACCAATTACCACCAGATCCAGGTGAACGAGCCGGCGCCACCTTCTTTGTATCATCATCAGGCCTACTACCAGCCGGCCCAGCAGACCCACGGGAGTTTGGTCCACTACCAGACCAGCTCCACCCATGGCCACCTCTATGCTCCCTATGGATAAACGGAACGGATTACGGCCAATGCATTTCCATTGTTAATTTGTTATCTAATTAATAATCTAATTAAGAGCGTAGATCTTAAGCTAGAACCCTAAACCCGGTGGAAGGGCCCTTGCCATGTTGATGATGACCCTGATCTTCTTTCTCAAATAATTAGCTTTAAGTGCAAATGCAACTTGCCAATAAATAAAGGGCATACAAAATGCTACATGAAAATTTTGCAGGAGTTTGGTATTCAAGGAAGAAGCGCTGGAATTCTCAACTGTTTCTGTTTATAAATATATAAAATGTTTGGTTCTTCATTGTGTTATCACATATGTACATATTATGGCTTATACATTTTTATATAGAAAAATATCTCAACTTTAGTTTTCCCCTTAATATAGTCATGAGCAGCAGAAGTAAGAAGGTAAAATTCCTTCCAATAGGAATCTGTTCCACTAATTTACTTTCGATTTTACTGTTGCTTTCATCTTACCAACGAGTGCCTTTCTTTGGTTCCCTTAAGCTCTTTTGGGTTTCACCAGGGGCTCATCATCACTGGAGTCATCCGATTCCGGATTAGCAGCCGCTTTGCGTAACACTTTCGGTCTCAAAGGCTCATCGTCGCCGCTGCTGGAATCCAACTCCAAGTCGGGACGGGCTGCCTTCTTTTTCCTCAAATTGGGTCTCTCGTCGGAATCATCCGAGAGCTCAGCACTGGCTTGATTCAGCACATTAGCTATCTTCTCCGTAGTGGCAGAGACTTCAGCGGGATCGGCACTGCGAGTGGACAGTACAGCAGCGCTGATAATCGTGGTGGTGGAAGGAGCATCCAACTCGGGCTCTAAAAAAGGGTTACATAGTAATTACTGTTCCAACTGAAGAGGGGTTGTCCTTGCTTACCCTGCTCGTTGAGCAAACCATGGTTGGCTTCCCGGCGTTTGGTCACCACAATTGCCGTAACATAGAAGGTGACAATGGGCAGCAGGACAACTACGGCCACGGCGATGAGGAAATTATTCAGCTTGCTTTCTCGCTGGCAGCATTTCAGGGTTTTCGACCAGTTGAGGCGGGTGCGGTTCATCTGGAAAGCCATCAAAGTAGTTAATAACTCAGCCTTTGAACGTGTAAAAATACCCACATTATCCTGCAGATCGAAGCACACTTGGCCCTTGCTTGCCTTCTCCATGTCCTTGTAAAAGGTGTTCAAACTCAGATAGTCCACCTTGCAGGCATCGCAAACGTTGTCCTTGTTACTGGCCAAGCAGCCGTCAAAAATGGTGGAGTAATGATCGTAATTTACGGAATTATTAGCCCTTGCGCAATCTGTTGGGGGACGGAAACGCTGAGATTTTTGGGAATCCCCCGAATAAAATACCAACCATCGCAGTTGGCCTTTTCCCAGAGATTCGTGAGGATGCCCTGCGTGGTGGGTACAATGTTGATCCTGTCCGAGTCTAGATACCGCTTGGAACAGTTCTCGTCCGCCATAAGATTGTTGTAAAGGCCGAGGAGATTGCGGTACTGCAGGTCGCATCCAACGCAGAGCTTTACGGGCACCGACTTTGTGGTGGCGCAATAGATAAAATGCATCTGCCCGTCGCCCAATTCGCCTAGCAACGTTTCGCAGGACTTGTTTTTCGCCGGCAACAGGCTGCACTGGCCACACAGGAGGAAGGCAACCAACAGGAAACCCAAAAAACTCTTCATGTTTTGGTTTCGGATTCGGCTTTTGTTTTCTTTCAGAAAGAAGAAGAGGAGAACTAGGGATGACACTTTGCAGTCAGTATATGCCATACCCGCCCACATTTGGTATATACCAAAGCTGAGAACTTAAGTAACGGAAATAGACACATTCTAATTTTAAAAATATTTAATTTGTATATTTAGGTGTCTTGATCCACAAATAATAAAACAAGTCAAGAAGCTAACTTAAGGTGAAATTTATCAACTTTTGCAGGAATTTAATTGATATTTTAATAATATATTATTTTTTATCTTATTTATTTGTTATGAAAATTAAAAAACATATAACTATAATAGCTAAGCCAAAAGTGGGTTAAATGCAATTCGGAAAGCTGTTCTGTGCTTGTTTTTATTAGATTAACAAATCGACTTATTGAGTTTACAAATTTAGACATATTAAAATATCAACCAATTTTTGTAAAACCCCTCATAAAATTTTAAAATTTTGAAAAATAAAATAAAAAAAATATTGTTTTAGTTTTTAATATAAATTTTAATGATTATCAACTAGTATTAAACTTAAAAGACACAAGTTCCATTTGAAAAATGCGCCTCTTTCAAAGTGACCAGAGTTTTCCTGCGTGAGTCACGCTATTAGGCGATCTTCAAGACCGCCGCTGGCCACACCGGTCGTTTTGAAAGTGTATTCTTCCCCGTTTGCTTTGCGCTCATTCGAAAAAAAACGGCGAATTGACAAGACGTGCGCGCGGACTAAACAAACCAAACCAGTTGAATCGCCAAACCGCTAACAACAATATATAAAACGCCGTGCAAAAAACAAGAAAGAAAGAATCAACTGAGCCATTGAGTAAAACGTAATCAGCTCTCTTTATCTCCCTCTTATTTGCTCTCTTTCAAGTCGCTCTTGTTGTTGTTGCTTAGTTGGTCTAATTAGAAAACCCTGTTGCTGCTGCGCCGGCTCTTTCTAATTACTGATCCCAAAAAAACAAAAAACTGTAAGAGGAAAACGAAAAAGCTGGTTTTTGCGTGCTGTGTGTTTGTGTGCGTGTGTGCATTGGAATTTGTTATTAAGGTCAGCCAAACAAGTGACAAAAATTCTTTGGCATAAATTAAAACAGAATCCGAAACCGTATTCTTCCCAAGCCGCGGAGATTTTCGTGGGTTTTAACACTTTTTTCGGCGTTTTCTTTTCCTAAAAAAAAAACTAAAAGAGAGACAACAACAAGAACGCCGCTTATGGCAGAGCAACACAAAAACAACTTTCCGGTTTTACTGATCCCGCTCCACACCCCCCTTCGACTACTGCTCCTCTCCGTTTCTATTCCTCCTCATCCTCGTGTTCGCGTTGGTTCATTTTTTATATCCATCTTCGTGGTTTTACGCGTCTCCTCTGCATCTTTGGCTTGTTTGTGTGCGAGTGCGTGTGTGTGCCGCGAAGAAAAAGGAGAAGGAGGAGTCGAGAAGGAGAGATCGTAGTGAAAATTGTAAACGAAAAAACAAATAAATACGGGAATTTATGTTAATTGCAGCAGCTAAAGCCGAAGAAGAAGAAGCCGGCGCCGTGATCCAGGCTGGGGATACTCTAGATATACATATATTTTTGTTAGTGCCAGGACATCAACGTAAATCATTCACGCTGGATTTGGGATACTACGAGGCTGTCAAAGGTGAGTCCCAAAACCGGAATTGTACAATAACTGAACCTAGAAGCGGGAATGGGAATGGCGTGTGGAAAAGATCGTAAAACAGAATTGCGGACGTTTTACGGTCCGATGCTCCACATGTAAGCCAATAATAATAAAAGCCCGGCTAGAGGTGCAAGGTGTTGCATAATCGCTAGGTTCCCCCGAATCTGTAAAACTGTATGCGGAATAAGAAGGGCCTTGCCATTCCCGATCGGAAAGATCCTCACCCCGTAGGTTCCTGGTTGCGTGCGAACAGGTCGTAAAATTGCCAACCTGTCATATAAAGGCAGACAGTCAAGTCGGTCCACCATACAAGTTATACAGTCTAGCTCGCCTAGGTGGAAACTAGTTTTGGGGGGCAGTAGGAACCAACTTTCAGGGAACAGATAGAAAACTATGAAAAAGCCACAAAATTAATTGTTGGCTTATGTTAAACTATAAAGTTTCTAAAATAACAAATCCCAAGACAAATGTGATCTCTAACTGTTTTTTAAATATGAAATACATATGTAGCTTCACTTAGTTGTTTTCATTACAGAATTACGCCTGTAGTTGGGTTGTAAATTAGCATAACGAGGGGGGAAGACCCTCTCTCTCTCTCTCTTTCGGCACAACACAGGTGTCTCTGAGGCAGGCTCTCTTCGTCAGTTGTTGGCCAGTGTCTGTAGTATTTCTGGTAAACTAGGCTAAATAGGGTCTAAGCCAAAGCACGTTTTGGCTTCGCTTGTCCCTCTCGCACTCGCCCCCCTTTTCTCTTACTCTGGCAGTCTCGCTGTCTCGCTCTGGGCTTGGTTTATTTTTAAACCGCATTCCGCCTGGGCAGTTGCTGTCTCGCTCTGCCGTTCGTCGTCCCCCTCGTTCATTAGGCATTCTGCAGCACCGTTAAGCTGCAGTTTGAGAGCCTCTGAACGTGAATGTGATTTGCACAATGCAAAATGCATTTATTGCATTCGCCAAGACAATTGCCATTTAAATTCAATTACACTTAACGGGTCAGCCAAGAGGCCAGCAGCAACAGCAAGAAGTGCAACAAGGCCAAGTTGAGAGAAAGGAGAAAAGAGTGCAAACGGTAGAGGAGGTGGAGAAAGATGTAAAAGGAGGGGCGATGCCAACGCCCCCAATGCGGCATCTCGCCTACAATTGTGTTCATCTCGATAACCACACTGTTAACTGTATTAAATTGATTCGAATACTATATTGTAAGGGAATCACAAATTATTGAATTCTTCATGAATGAAAACTGTTTAAAGCCTAAATTGAAAAATTTCTTTTGGTTTTCAATGGTTGTTTATAAAAGTAACCCATAAATCTGATAAATCTATTATAATATTGCAAATCATTATTTCTTATGTCATACTATATATATTTTGTAAGCAATCCGCCCTGTTTTATAAAGTAAAGTCCTAGTATATTGACCCCAATTGTCAGTGCAAGTGTAAACAGATGCCGATCGCGGCAGGAAAAATGCAAGAACGGCAGCAAACACTCGTCCAGTGGCTGTAAAACTGCAGGCGAAATACAATTCCTATTGGGAGAGAGAGGAGACCCAGTTGGTCCATTTTTGAATTTTTTTCATGTGCATTCCCCTCGCACACAAAATACACACAAAGTATACAAAATATACAAATGCACATGCGCTTATGTTTATAACTCGGCGCTTTGTTGTTGCTGTTCCACCCTTTCAAGCTGTTGCCGTCTGAATGGAGCTGGTGTGGCGTTCGTTCTTTGGCATTTTGCGCAATTTGTGCGCTGTACTTTTTATTTGATTTTCAAGTTCCCTTTCCCTTTTTGTTGGTCAGTGTAAACTGTGCATATAATCCCATTCAAAATTAGCCAAAGAGCCAATCAATCACGGCTTTATTTTCGGAACACACCGCACCGCCTGCCCATCAATCAAAGCCATAAAAAAAGCGAATTTAGAACAACTTTTTGGTGATTTTTAACCCAAAATGAGTAGTGTTATCGCTTTGTCAGCATTTATGAAGCATTTACAGTCGAACTTTATTAGCTTGAACTTTCCATAAAGAGAATATTGGGTGAAATTGGAGCATTGGGAAATTTTTTGGTTGCATTTTTTAATATTTTTAATAAAAAACCAGTACTCAAAAACATATGGCAATCAATCAAATATAGAGTATCTTATTCAATGTCGGAACAATTTTAAAATATTTATTGAGTTTAAACATAAATCTATCTAATCGTAATAAATTTGTAGTGTAATTTTTTACTCATTTCCCAATTTCTGATCATTTTCGAGTGGATATAAAATCAAAGGGACTGAATCATAAAGATAAAACAATAGCCTAATTGCTGTAATTGCTCAAGTGCAAGCTCTGAGGGGAGTTGCAATTACCCCTAATTAAATGAAAGGCCGTTCGTCCCAGTTTAATGGCAATTGACTTGCTGAACTCGGACTTGGTTCTTCAGACTGCTCCGCTTTAAACGACCGGACCGCCTTCTTCCGATCTGTTTCCGTTGACATTGTCAATTACATGCAATATTATTCAATATTGTTTAACCCATTTTACGCTTATCTGTGGGTGCAAGTCCAACATCATTGATTGTGAATAATCTATTCAGAAAACATTAAAAATAACGTATGTCACTTGCCAAATTGATAAGACGAACGAACAGAGGAGAACCCCCTTTGGCAACAAAATGCCGCCTGACACGATCAGTTTGAATGATGGGTTTAATGATAATCCAAAGTTTTTTTGTTAAGGAAATTATTTCATTTTTTCAAGTAGTCTAATTAATTATTGACTGATTATTATTATTTATTCAGGCTGATCTCATCTTGTTTCACATGGCTTATGTTAAACATTACCCTTTACCCTAAAAGCACAAGAAATCCTTATTTAAAATGTAAGCAGTATATACATTTTAAATCGATCATAAGTCATTCGTAATATGATAAGAAATAATTTATATTAAAGAAACGGAGAATGTATCATGGCATACTATACTATAATGATGTCTTTATCTTATCATAAGCCAAGTTATTTTTGTTCTGACATTTCCTATTGATAAAAATCTTTTAGTGCATTATTATATACAAATAATTCAAGCAAAAAACTTGACAACATATCCTCATAAAGTACTATAAGAGATAGGCAATAACGATCTATGTCAAATTGTTTTTTAACTACAAAGAAACTCTCAGATATAAATTAAAAGTATTTTTCAGTGCATGCAAATCGCGTGGAAAGTAATTAGAAAATAACCGTAAGTCGTGTGCAAAATAAAACACCGCTAGAGAACTAGAGACTAGAGAATTTTTCGCTCTCTTTGGCTGCTCATTTCACTTGTCTATCACTTTGTGGTTTTTTGTTTTTGTCTTCGGGGAACTTTGGGAAAATGTTGGCCAACTCTGGTTGGCTGGCATTAACCAGTTTTTATATGTTTTCCTGAGCGCGCGCCAAAAACCGAAAACTGAAAACCAGCGACAACGTGAAATGCACATTCAAGGCTATAAGAGCCCAGCCGCCACCGCAACAACACAAGTAAACTTGCTCTGGAACTGGTTTTCTTCTCGTCTTGTATTTTGTATTTTGTACTCACACTCGCAGTTTGCTTTCTTTTTTTCTGATTTTTATACCCTTGCAGGGTATTATAATTTCAGTCAGAAGTTTGCAACGCAGTGAA